>JAHBCN010001891.1:104727-120864 GCA_019359885.1 Listronotus oregonensis | reverse complement strand
TGGATGTCGATTTTTGGGGACTTAAAAAGGCGGGGAGGTTGGAAGTCTTTTCTGTTGGGGGGGGATATATTGCTGAATCCTATAGTAAAAAGGGGGGAAATTTCAAAGAAGATTTTACACGAAATTCCTACCAATTTTCCCTAATGAAGTAACAGTAAAAATATGAATATTAACGTATTAAAAGGGGGATAACGATACCCCAACAACAAATTTAAAAACTGTTAATTCAAGTATTTTTCCCCCCAAAATTTTTTTTGCTAATTGCTCAAATTTACAATTACTTTTAATGTTAATACCTAACCTTTTTTTTTAAAATTTTTTTGTCATAAATTAGTTATTTTTATAAATAAATCCTAATTTTCCCCACAAGCATTTTTTTTTTTTATTCTTACTTTTTCCCCAGGCGCTGAAAATATTACTTTCGCAGCTAGCAACGCTTAGCAACCAGGTAAAAAAGGTTTTTTTCGTTATCATTGGTTGCTAGGAAAAAAAATTTTTTTATTTATACAGTAGAAAAAAAATTAATTTTATTGTTTCTAATTTAAGTCCGATACTAAAAATAATGTATTTTAGTGTTAGGGATAAGTTATACAAAGTTTATAAAAGTGACGTCATTAGTGAATATTTTTTTCATTTTCTGTTACCATTAAAAAAAATACAGTTGGTTTTCTTTCCTCATTTTTGGTGGTTTCGAGCTATTTTCGTAAATTTTTTTAGCAAAAAAGTCTTTAAAAATTTGCGGCAAGTGTAAACTTCGGGGGGAAAGAATTTTTGGGGACCATGAAATCGGTGCATTAAATCATTTAATAAAATTATTTTTATCCCTGTAGAAATAAGGTTTTTTTTCCTAAAATAGGGAAAAAATTTGAACACGCAGGGTAAAAAAACGTTCATTTTTGTGTGCCCCCGGGGAAAAATCTCATTTTAAAAAAGCGAACCTCCATTTGATTTTTCGTAAATTTAATTAAATTTACCCTAAATTTTGCTAAATTATCTATGTTTTTAAAAAAAACTAGCTATTAAAAAATTTTTTAATAAAAATTTTTTTTTATGGAAATATTTTAGTTTCCCCAAATTTAAAAAATGAAAAATTTTTTGCAAAATTTTGGGGTTTTTACGTTATAATTTAATAAAATTATAAAAAATAAAAAGGGTGATTTGCTTTTAAAATTTTTTTTTTCCTGGGAGGGGTACCAAAAAAACCTATTTTTCTGCAAATTTGTGTGGGTCCCATGTCTTTTTAAAAAAAACTTTTGAATGCCACTGAACACTTTTTTTAAAGGGGTTTTTATTCGGCAATAATTTTTCACAAATACCACAAACAATAAAAAAAATGACCAGTACGCTTCCAGTTTAAATATGTGTGATTTTTTTTTTAAAAGGTCTACTAGACTTTAGTAAATACTTGGAATATTTATTGACGCAAAAATTTTTAATGCGGATAATTTGTTTAATAATTTTTGATATATGATATTTTAATATCATTTTTTTAAAGAATGTTATAAAAAACATCGAAAGGGGGAAAGAAAATTTATGTTTTTTTTTTTTTTTTTTTCATAAAATTTACTTTCAATGTGTACTTATTGTTATATTGTGGTTGATGTTTGCTAAAGTTTTTTTTTTTTAATGATTAAAAAATATTTTAATACATTTAGTTTTGGAAAAAAAAATCTGGAAAAAGGGAAAAAAAAAAAAAAAATATATATTTACTTATAACATCACTTTATTAATTTTTTTCTTTTTCATAATGTGAAAAAATTTTTTTTTTTTATTGTTCGACGTATATCAAAAGATATTAAAACCAATAATTGTCATGTTTTTAATATATTTAGGAAAAACCTATATTTCTAAAAATTTTTTTTTTTAAATGAAGGAATTTCAGATATAACTAAGTCAGTTTAGATCTTCCGGACACCGTGTATAATGTTTTTGGGGAAAACTAGTACACCCTTGTTATAATCTAATTCTTAATAATTTTAGCTAACTCTAAAAAACGTTTGTCAAGAGGAAATACAGAATTATAAGGGTGTTATATGATTTTTTCACTGCAAAATAGAAAAACTTAAATTTGGTAAAATAGAATATTCAGTTATTTAGAATTTATTGCTTTTACCAAAAAACAGATTAAGAACACACACTTACAAGTAGATTTCATTATTTTTTATAAAATGGCGAATGTTAAAAATTTTATTGTTATGAAATTAAAAATGATAAATTATAATTATTATTTGCTTTTTACAGATACGTAAAGCCAAAATATTTAACAAATCTAAAATATAGATAGTTTTTAAAGTTATAAAATAAATTTTTTTTTACTTTTCATTTTAGGCGCAAATCATTTGGTTTTATTTTTTTTACCCCTTACACCCTGTATAATTAAAAAAATATTTTTATGAGGAATAACGTCATGACCTTTTATATCGGGTTTTTTATAATCAGTAATTTTTTTTTTAGAAGCAATACTTTTAATACATTTATTTATATTTGAACTTATTAAAAAATGAGAGTTTTTGAAATTTTTTGATTACAAAATTTTTTTACAGAGAATGGAGTAGAAACTTGAACCCTGTCGATTTCTTTAGGGGTCCATTTGTAAAAATTCCAGATTGTTATTAATACACACCTATTCCAAAAAAAACAGCCATTATGGGCTCCTTTTTTAAAAGTGGTTTCCGCCAACCCTTTAACATTTTTAACATGACCTTTTTTTAAATTGTAGATTGATTCCTTACTTAAGTAGCTTTAGAAAGTTTTCGATAAATTGCAACAATGTAATACATTCAACTATTTTAAAGTATTTAGGGTCAACATTTTGTCAAAAAAATTGTCTTATGGAAGTTTGCACAGTGTTGCCGATATAATGAATAATTATTATTTTTAGATATAATTGATACTTGGGTAGTAAGTTGGTTTTTTATGTTGAAGATTTTATTTAGAATTGAATTACAGCATATCCCAAAAACAACGAGACAAAGTGATTTTTCAGCGTTCGTTTTAAAACAGTGTATCTCTAATAAAGGCAGAGATAGTAAATGAAAAAGAAATAAAATATTCAAAAAAGATAGGGTTAACATGATTTCAGTGGAAAACAACTGTTTTAGGTGTCTGGCACAGGGTATTGCAAATTTGGGCCAGAAACTTCGTTTGTTTGCACCCTATTTTTGATTAAATTATAAATAAGAATTTTTGACAAAGAAAGGAACCTAAAAAATAAATTTTAAATAAAAAAAGATTAAATAAATCAATAAGGGCCCGGGGGGAAGACAAAAACTGGGCCAGTATTAAGTGGTCGGTTTTTTGGGAGGTAAATGTAAATTTTTTAAAAAAATTAATTTAAATATTGCCACAACCAGCCCGGATTTTATGTCCACTTACTGGTATTACACCGGGCAGTTTGGGTAAAATGTGTTGGTTATGTTTAAATTTTCACGGGCGTCTGGGAAGAACCGGTAGCTGGATTGCTGGAAGAAGACGTATAGAGCAAGGGTTCCCTGATGACCCGTTTTCCTCTAGGAGGTTCGCCTGGATGTTTGCTGTGACACTTTCCAAAAAGGGACGGTATAAGAAATAAGCACATTTAAAGCTAATTATTGTACACAAATATGAAGATTATGTTATTGAAAAAAAAAACCAAATAAATTATTGGTAGAAGGTGTTAAAGTGGACCACTGGCAGGTGGAACTCAATTTGAGTCCTGTTAGAATGGTTTTTTCATGCCTGGAAACTGGCTTAGACCCGACTTCCGAACCCCATAGGGACACTGGATGCTCAACACTGGGGAAACTGCTTAAAAATGTAAATAAAGCATTATCAGAAAATTTAAAACAAAAATTTTTGTGAAAAATTATTAAAAAATTTAAATTAACACTTTTTCGATCCAAATAATTTTTTTTAATACCTTCCAAAAGTGGCACCTCGGACTTTATTTCTTGAGGCGGAAAACTTTTTCTTTCCTACAAAGCTAAGCCGTGGGAAATCCGTTTTAGTTCTGGTTTCTTTTAGTTGGTTACTTAATCAGAAACACCTATAAATAAAATAATAAGAAATCGGGTTTTCGTTTGTTTGTTCTAAGGAGGTTACCAGCGGTGCCAAGAAAAAAAATTAAAACAATCTTGGTGCCATAGGCGTAATTGTAACATAATGTAATACCAAGATATTTTAAGAAAATAGCAATTTTTATGCCAAAATATTTTGTTCATTTAAACGTCCTCCGCGTAAATGCCGCTTCGGGAACTTGATGTTACATTAGGAAAAACACAACATCGCAACTCGGCGTAGCTCCCCAACAACTTAAAGCGTTATACAAGGCTGGTAAATTTTTGGTTTGATGGAGATGTCAATTTAATAGGCAAAGGCTTGAACGTAAAAAAGACGGACAGAAAACGTGGCCGATTTTCCCTCTAGGCCCAAAAAAGGGGTTTGGGGAGATTGGCGGAGGCCACCATCCCGGGAGTATCACCCGGCCCCGAACGATAAAGGAAGATTGTCAATCGCATGGTTTTAAGATTTTTTAGATATTTTGTTTTATGCGGCCATGTTAGTCACTGGAGTATTTAATACAACAGTAATTAAAATCTTGCTGAATTTTTATTTGACTAAAGCCTAAAAATGAACTCATGACCATTCTTAAAAAATAAAATTAATAGTAATCCTTCAAGAACGTTTCTATCACTTTAAGTGACGCAGAAAATAGCTGGACCCTTGTACTGCATCCCCCCAGCCTCAACCAACAATATGCTAACGAATCGCCAAGACGACGTCGTAATTGGAAATGGAAGAGGGCAAATTGTTGTCGTTTTTTTTAATTTGGAGCTATGCCATACGTATCCCTCTATTGCATTATAATTGACATGTAAGCTTTTTTCCCCGCCAATCGGGTATACAGGGGTCCACGGTGACCGTCCATTAGAATTATTTAGACTACTTCGATTTGAATTTTGAAAATTTGGGATTCGGGTTTTCGGGCATGTCCTCCTCAAATAAAATAATGGCGTGATGTAGCGCTTCCGGTTATACCGGAAGTAGCAATCAACTCGCTTATTTTAAAAGGAAACCCTGTATATTGTATTTTTTTGCGTTCCCTTCTTCATTCTAAACAACTTTTATCAAAAAGTTTTATTCCCTTTCTTTATAGTTCTTGAGCAAAAAAAAGTTTTTTCAAATTTTCACGTTTAACATGATGTCTCCTAAAAATTAAATATCTTTTTTAAAATAAAGCAGTAAAACTCGAAATTCCGGTTTATGGAATTAGATATTATTGTGCTCGATAACGCATGTCAGATAATGAAATTTTAGAACAGAGGGAGGAAAAGTAATGACTTTTTATCTTTATGAAAAAACATAGAAAACTTCATTTTTTTAAATACGATGCCACATTACTGATTTGTTCAATGGATAGACATTTTCTATCTTCATTTATTCATTTATCTTCATTAGAGGTTACTGGCTTTGGTAAAATTTGTTTATCATGGCCTTCTTGCCAAAAATTAATAAAACTGTTTTATTTTAAAAGATATTTCATTTTAGGAGACATCATGTTAACGTAAAATTTGAGAAAAACATTTTTTTGCTCAGAAACCGATAGGGTAGGAAAAAAAACTTTTAATAAAAGTTGTTTAAAATGAAAAAGGGAACACAAAAAAATATAATATACAGGGTGTTTCATTTAAAATAAGCGAGTTGATTGCTACTTCCGGTATAACCGGAAGCGCTACATACACGCCATAATTTTATTTGAGGAGGACATGCCCGAAAACCCGACATCCCAAATTTTCAAAATTCAAATTAAAGTAGTCTCTGAAATATTCTAATGGACGGTCATCGTGAGACACCCTGTATAAACATCAATCAAAATTGTAAAAAATCAATTTTTTACAATTTTATTTTCATAATGTACATATATTTAAGTTCACACACAAAAAAATTTAAACCAATTCGGCGAGTATTCTCAAAGTTACCTGCACATTAGCTTTATTTTATTTTACGCCTTTCTGAAAGTCGGTAAGGAAGATTTCTCTGAAACGGCTCAACCAATCAGTCACAAATTTTGATACAAGCTTTTAAAATATATTTTTTAATAAGTCTAGGGTTTTTCTTACCGATAAATATTTTCCACGGTTTTAAGCATAAATTTTTGACTGAAAAACCGCCATTTTGTTAAATATTATTATTTAGCCTATCAATTAATTAATCAACTAATTACTTTAACAAATAAAAAGTGTTAAAAAATAGTATAAAAAGTTACCATAATACGTGCACAAATTTGGTATTTCTCAAAAACCAACATTTTGGGCCTCCTGACTATATATAACCCTCTAAGCAAATCTGCAAAATGACCAGCAATTTATAAAATACACTAATTACCGTTCTTTAAAAAAATAAATTGGAGTCTCACTAACATCTCAGTATTACTGAATATTTTAAAAAGTGTTAATAAGTGTATTCTGCAAAATGGAAGTCATTTTGCACATTTGCTTAAGTAATATTTTCTTTGTACCTATTTTTTAAATTAAATTTAGTTCCATTTTTAAATATTTTTGTTTACCAAAATGACTGATTTTCAAAATAAATTTAAATTTATTTATGATTGTAGGTCACAATATCCCTTTTATATTCTTGTGAAAAGGTTGCTTAAATCCGGAATCGATACCTCCATCAAATTTTAAAGTCTTAAACGTCTCAGAGACGACAAAGATCGTAAAAATTTAAAGGATAAAGCCTGGATAAAAGGTGACCGCTGGATCATTTACCGGGTCAATTTGTCGCAAATTGCTCCAACATGTCTTGAATTTGAGAGACAGAAAATGTGTTTCTTTGAAAGCGAACACATTGCAAAACTATTTTTCGTGAGCAAACAATAAACCTCGTAGCTTTTTGTTTAAAAAACACTTTTTCCTTTACCTTGCAAATATTTTTTAATAAAAGAGGATATATAGAACAGCTTTTTTCGAAAAAAATATATTTTTAAAATTTCCTTATTCCAAATTTCAACATATACATCAAGTCTCTTACTTGGAATAAATCAAAGACAAATTATTTTTTAGAAAAATTTTCGGACCTGACGAGTAGTCTTTTCATTCGCGAAACCAATTTTTTTAGGACTATTTTTAAAGTGCATAAAAATTATATTTATATATATATATATAATATATATATATATATATATATATATATATATATATATATATATATATATATATATATATATATATATATATATATATATATATATATATATATATATATATATATATATATATATATATATATATATAATTTTTGGATTTTCTACGTTAACCTTAAAGTAAAAAAAGGTATTCTTGATCGACATCAAGAAAATCAACTGTTTACGAGATATAAAATATTATAGTTGGCATTTTTTTTACATTATACAGGGTGTTTTCTAATTGTACGTCAATATTTAGGCAAGCAATTCTTGGGTCCATTTTAAGAAGAAAACTTTATATGAACGTATGTCCTAAACGTCTTAACTTCTGAGATACAGGGTGGTAAAATAAATCATTTATTATTAATATCTGTAATACCACTTTAGATATTTTAATGAAATTTGGCATACATGTGCTATGTATCAAGAAGCATTTTTTAATGTACCACATTTTTTTTTGCCAGAATAGGAAGGTCAAATTCTGTACGAACGCCACTGGTGGAAATAAAAAAAAAAATGTGGTACACTAAAAAATGCTTCTTGATACATAGTATATGTATGCCAAATTTCATTAAAATATCTAAAGTGGTATTACAGATATTAATAATAAATTATTTATTTTTCAAAATTTTACCACCCTGTATCTCAAAAGCTAAGACGTTTAGGACATACGTTCATATAAAGTTTTCTTCTTAAAATGGACCGGAGAATTGCTTCCCTAAATATGGACGTACAATTAGAAAACACTCCGTATAATGTAAAAAAAATTGCCAACTATGATATTTTATATCTCGTAAACAGTTGATTTTATCGATGTCAATCAAAAATACCTTCTTTTACTTTAAGGTCAAAACTCTTCAAAAATAATATTGTTGAGCCTTTATCATACAGGGTGTTAAAAAAATTGCTATTATTGTTTCAGAGCTAGTCCGTCCCTGGCAAATTAAATAAGCCAAATGTGATTATATATTTATTTCAAAGAAATTATGTTTAAAAAAAAATAAAAAACAATGCCAGTTAAAAATTTGTTTATGAGGGTATTATTTTGCTTCTTGCTTACGTCACATTATCTAAACTTGTAACTTACCATTCTCGTCAGATGCAGGGCTATTACTATGGCTATGACTATGATTGTGCCCATTTTCTTTGCAATTGTTGCACACTGAATCTTCAGACCTTGATCTTCCTATAAGTCTCGATACTTTTCCTGATTTTGCTGCTTCAATCAGTGTTCCCCACCGTCGCTTATGGGAATGACCTCTTTTTAAATGTAATCTTAAAAAGAAAAAAAGCATATTCTAAAACCAATATCTAAAGTAGCTTTTTTGTATAGGTTTTGAAGAACGATGACGTTGGCTTCCATACATTGTTAAATGGTAATACACTATTCGCTTCTTTCCGCACTTTTAGGTATGACTGGCTGTTTTTTAGGAGTCTATAAGATTGGTCCAGAAATGCAAAATGCCTAATGTGCGAAATAGAATGAAAATAACGATTTTCATAAGAAGAAAATGTGGGTCATATATTGAAGGATTGTATATTATATTATTGGGTCATGAATAGCTAGTTACAGTGAAGTGTTTTAAAATTATCTACACAATTTCATAAAAATGTTTTGTAGATTTTTTTTAATCTATTAAGAATAATAGTATTTGTAGCAATATTAGAAAGAAATAAAATAAACAGATACGACTACATTTCTTAAAGCCATCTTACTTGTTAACTTCAGGTTTGATTTAAGTTTGGTTAAATGACCAAATTTAATTAATTTAACTTTCCCTAAGCTAGTTTGCTGCGAAGTTTTAGCTTAGGAATGGTGTAAAAATGTTAATTAGACATAGGTAAAAAGATATAAAAAAACCTGTTCATCAACTGTTTAGGTTTGTGTTTTTTAATAAATTTAATATAATAAAAAACAATAATCAAATGCAGAACAAAATTATTCTGAAAACATAGTTACCTTCCTAGGCCTCTATGATGATGCCCATGACCATGTCCATGACCCTCATTAATGCTGCCTTGACTAGATGACACAGTGCTGCTGTGTTGGGTTAGCTTGCGAGGTGCTGAGTTAAAAATCCCCGATAATGTGGAACCAAAAAAGTCATGGTGGTGACCTTCATTGTGATGACCTTATAAAATATCACGTTTTTGGTTAGGTATATGTAAAATTTGGATATTTATGAGCTAGAAAATAATCTATGAAATTAAGTAAAAGTATAAAAAATGGGGTTTCTATGGCATGTTTAAAAAATACGTGTACAATTTTATTGACAGACTTTTAAGATCGATATAGATCAAATTCTGACGCTTTTTACCAGCAAAAGAAAATAATTTTAAATATAACCAAGTTGATCTAAACCAACCTATTAGGAGTCTGTTATTAAATGTTAAACATGTATTATTTGGACAGTCTGTATAATAGCAACATAATTAACTCAAATTTTACCTTGTAATGAGGCAATAAACTCTGCTACGGGAGGCAATATGGAAGAAGTAGTCGAGGGTTGTGGGGCTATATTAAATCCTTTCATTAGTCTGCGTTCTTTTTGCCGGTTCTTTTTTCCACCAGTACCTAAAAAATTACAATATTTATTTGGAATCAAATTAATATACCACATATATGTGATGTTCCATAATAATTTGGGTTTTTACTTACCCATTCCGCTATGTGCAGTACTTGTATTCATTCCAGAATTTTTTAAAATTTCGATGAGTTCGAAACGAAATGCAGAGATATCCTGCTTGATCTCGTTTACATCATCTTCAGTTACTCCTTGGTTTTCAGCTTTTCGTTGTTCAACAGTGACGTAGCGTCTCACTAAGTTTCTCATAATACCCTAAGATATATGAAATTAATTGAAACCTACCTATGTATTTATAGTTTTTGTTTACAACATTATTAGGGTACTTATTATTTATTTGCTGTTTAATTTGCACAAGAAGCAAAACTTTGCATAAATGCAAAAAATTTAAAATATCCATTTATTTTCGGGGTAGTACCTAACAAGTTTACTTATTTTTAATTTTACTCACTTGGTATCTGAAGTCCCTTTCACTTGCTTGTTTGACTTTTCTCTAAAAAAAATATTGCTGGTAAAACAACTGTTACATGTAAAAATTGGTTGTATGCATTTAAGAACATACTAGGTACCATAAAAACATATATTAAAAAAAATAGGCTTATTCACCAAATGATCTGAAAATGCTTTTAAAAACTTTATAATATCGACAGATGTTTTAAGTTATAAAATATGTTTATAATGATTAAAAGCAAAATTATTTAAATTTACTTTCAAATTTATTACATTTGCAAGAGATTTTATAAATAATATTTTTTGTATTTTCATTTATATTATATTGTTATATTTTTGCTACTTGTGATCTAATGGTTTTTGGTATTTTTATACACAAGACTAAAACAAAATCAAAATAGTTCTATTACAAATATATTTTTACCATACATTACTGGCTTATCCGAAAAAATTCAACAAACAGTAAATACATTTAACATTCATACTCTTTGCTGCTGGTACCTGTCACAACAAATAGGTGGATCTATCATTTCTGACATTATGGCATAACTTTAAAAAATATCGTCTTAAAATGTTTATAATTTTGGAAGTAAAATTACATAATTTTGATTTGAGATATTATTGGCCTTTTAAATGGTTCTATTTTTTTATCTGGATATCTTTTTTATTATAGTTTTTTTTTGCTTTCCTATTGGGCGAGAGAACCTAATTAATTCGTCATGGCAATATAGGAGATATCAAGAATTCACGAAATTTTAATCCATAATTTAGAGATTTTATTATAAGTTTAAGGAACATTATCTTAAGTTTTTGTGTATATTCAAGATATTCTTAAAATGTTTAGGATTTATTTAATTTTGGCGCCATTTTTAAAACAAAAATTATGCAAATTGTTCTTAAAGTGCCAATCAATGACGTTAACAGATACTTTGTTATACATACGGCCATATGTATATATATATATATATATATATATATATATATATATATATATATATATATATATATATATATATATATATATATATATATATATATTTTATATTTATATATATTAGTCTACCAGAAAATCATTTACCATATCCTTAGATGTGATTTCTTTTTAACAAATACCCCAAAAACCTCCAAAGACATTTTAAAAAAAGGGGGATAAAAAAATTAAACAGTTTCCCCCCAAAAGACTTATTAGAAGTTAAAAAAAAACTTAAAAGTTGACCTATTTAACGGCAAGTATTAAAAAAATCGACGGTTTTGGCGGGGTCCTCTATCTCAAGGTAGTAGCACAGCTAGCCCTTTAAAAATCTTGAGGAAACAACCATAAATACAAAACTAGACTTTCACCCCCCCTTTTTTTCCGGTTGTTGATGACTGCATAACACTGCCCACAAGAAATTTACAACCCCCCAAAACGTTTAAAGTTCCACAAAAAAATTGCATTTTTAAAGGAATAAAAAACCAAAAAATTAATTTTTGATCAACGTTACACAATAAACAAAAAAAAAAAAATGGGCCAAAAAACCTTCACAAGTAAAATTATAACCCAAACCCCCATTCAAAAAAAAAATTTTCATGGCTTCATAGGGGAATCTTTTTAAAAAAAATCGAAAAAAAAAAATTTAAACAAAAATTTTAAAAAAAATTTTAAAAATTATAATTTTTAAAATCCCCCTTGTAAAAAAATTTTTTTCCCCAAAAAAAAGTTTGGTTAAACTTGGGCAAACTTTAAAAAAAACCGTTTTAAAAAAAACTAAAAAAAAAAAATTTTTAAAAAGGCTTCAAAAAAATTAAAAAAAAAGACAAAAAAAAAAAAAAAAACAGCTCTCACAAATCACACACAAGAACAAAACCATTCATTTGACTTCAATAACACAAAAATTCTGAAAACTGAAAGTAATAAAAAAAAAAAAATTTCAGGAAATGATATGTATACAAAAACGAAAAAAACAGTAAACGCAAAAACAGATACAAAAAATTTAAGCAAATTATACTACAATCTACTCAGTTGATTTTAGCATATTGTAACTATTAAAAATTTTAAAAATAATAAGAATAACATATTTAAGAAAAAATTTTAACAACAAAAATACTTAAATCTCTAAATGCTACCTTTTAACAATACCATAAATTAAACTCTACCATGAGAAAAACTTTAAAAAATCTCCGTAATTTTAATGCAGTGAATTTTAACAAAAATAAACCTTAAAATTTTAAAATTAAAAAAAAAAAAAAATTTTTAACCGATCCTTTATTAAAAATTTTAAATTTTTTATTTTTAATATATTATAAATAATATTTATATTAAAAATTTTTTTTATGGAATTTTCACTGGCTATTAGGAAAAAATTTTTATAATAAGGAACTAATTATTTTTTGAATTATCCAGCTTATTGTGTTTTTCTCTTTTATTTTAACGTTCTGAGAAGGCCGCATAAGGGGCAAAAAGTTAATTTAAAATTTATTTTATTTGAAAATTTTGTTTTTTGCCTTTAAACCCAAGAATACTAAATAAAAAAATTTAATATTTATAAATATATAATTTATATATTATATTTTAATTTTTATATATATATATATTTTTATATATATATATATATAAAAATAATAATATATTATATAAAAATAATATATAATTAATAAATATATTATAAAAATTATTACGCAACAGACTCAGGATATTGAAGCAAGAAACAAAATTTATTGGATGTTATATAACAAGTAAAGAATGCTATAAAAATGTTGTGCTTTTAGCTTTATTTTAAAAGAAATAAAAAGGTAATGTAAAAAATAAAATCGTTAAAAAAAAAAAAATAAATAAAATAAAATAAAAAAAAAAAATTATGAAATAATATTTATTATATAAAAAAATATAATTTCATAATTTTAAAGGTTTTTTTTACAGTAAATTTGGGCTAATAAAAAACTAATACATACGGCTATAATTTTTTTATATTTGTTTGGAAAATCTAATAGGTCATCAAATGTAAATATTTGCAGTTCCAATACAACAACATACATACGTATCAAATTGATAACCTCCTTTTTTAAAAGTCAGTTAATAGATAAACGGAAGAACCCACAAACTCTTATAAAAAAATCTGTTTATATGTGCAACATTTGATTTCCTCTTTATACTTATACTCTATTTGGTTTAAAAATAACAATATTTGTTTAACGTATATTTTTGTCCCAATTTTTTTCGTCACAATGTTTTCTCTCGAAATCTGGTCAGTTCGTTTTTAGAACATCTAACTAATAAATTTTAAAAAATTACCTTTTACGGTTTTGTGGTAAACATATCGGTATTTCATTTTAAAGGTCTCGCCGCTGCATGTGATGCAAATACCGAAATAAATTAAAACGCTGAACATAACACCACTCGGTCATTTTTCTGGTCAGCAGTTGATTATAAGGACACACAAGTTAATAAATATTCATTATTTTACGTTTTACGATGTGCATTTATTTATTTAATTTTTGGTTTAATTGAAAATATATCATAAACTTGATATACAGGATGTCTCCATTTTGCGTAAAAGCATATGTATTTAATGACAAGTTTACAAAATTATAACTATATTGACAAATGAAGGTAAACACTTACGGCCGAGTGATAATCGCGTTGTTAAATTTAGCAATGGACTTAGCAATTGTTAAAAGTTAACAACGGTTTAGAATGTTTAACAAAATGTCAGATTTTGACAGGTTGCCTACTAAAATAATTGAATAACACTGACAATGACGTTTTGTTAAACATTCTAAACCGTTGTAAACTATTAACAATTGCTAAGTCCAATGCTAAATTTAACAACGCGATCATCACTCGGCCGTTACAATATCTAATCCTATTTTAATAATATATTTCCAAACGTTTTTATATCGAATCCAGTAAAAAATTATAAAATTTTCAGCATTATTTAAGGCTTCTGTTGTCGCTTTTTAATAATTGTTTTTGAATCTGTCCAATTAAAATTTTACGAGTATATGTTCATATTTGTGGTTTAACATTTAATAATTTGTGTTAACAGACAATATGCCTGAATTGCGAAGAAATGGTCTAATTCATCAGCATAGTGACTTTAAGAGGAGGCAAATTGTAGGCTTACGTAAGGTGGGTATAAATTCAAAAAGACCAAGGACACAGAGCTAGAGGCACTGGGTGCCGCAGGAGTTCAAGAGAGCGTCAGGATAGCTGACTGATATTTTGGGCCTTAGAGATTGTTTAAGTTCAAATCGGGTTATTGCGAATCTGTAGTTTTAAGAACACAAATAGTTCGATGGATAAAGCGTATCGTCAAATAAAAAAGTTTTAGCCATTTTTTTTATCGTGCCCATTTGGTGTTGTCATGACTTTATTTGGTGTTGCATCGACACAATCGAATGCAATAATGCGGAGACAGACTTTAGAGGGATCAAGAATAAAACCAGGTGAAATGGTAAGGCGATTGTAGTTAAAGACGTATTCACAGTTTGATATGAAGAGACATGATCATACTACTGGTGGTAGGGTTTGCTATTGGATATGGTAACAAGATACCTTTAATCTTTATTAAAGGTAAGATGACATACTCTTGGTTATTAAAGATGCAGTGGAACTACATGTTCTTTCATATTTTGAGACCATCAAACTTTATTTTTCAACAAGATAAAGCCAGACTATATATGTAGCCAAAGTAACCGTAGACTTCTAGGGTATAAACCACCTCATCAGATCAATGACCCTTCAAGCAAGTATATGTTCGAAACAATGACCGGACGTGTTGCTACTAGTATAGTAAATCGATGGTCTTTAACACATTATTAAATTTAATGGTTTTTGGATATATGCCAGATGACTCAAAAAAAGAAGAAATATATTATGTCACTAAACCTGTCAAAAAACTGATAAAAATGCATCAAACTGACGGCTATTTTCTAACTTAGATATAACAATGTCACGCAAGAAACATGTCTCATCAAAAAATCTTTAGTATTTATTTCTTCGCCATATGTTTTATATTATTTTATAATATCCAACTTACTTTTGGTATTTTTAGGCTACAAGACATAAAAATCAGTAAATTCCATTACGGATTTTCAAAAATTTATAATTTTGAAACAAACTCAAAAGTTCAAAAGCGGGGAATTGCCAAAGAAGATCTTATTTTTGCTTTACAACTTAGCAATAACACAAAACCCTTTAAAGTATTAATCAAAAAAAGAAAGAGTGATCTTATTTTTAAAAACACCAGGTTTTTTCACACTTTGAAGGATCAACATAAAACAAGAGTACCACTAAAGAATATGTAATGGAAGACATTAATCTTTTTGAAGGCTATATCCTTGAAAATCCAAACAATAGTTCCATTAACGGTTACATAAAGGATGATTGTTTTTATGGCCATGTTATTATTAATAACAAATTTTATTATGTAGATGAATTCTATCTTAGTGAAGATAAAATAAATATAATTTATTTGGAGAACTTCAACAAAATCCAAACGCCATAATATATCCAAAAAATTCAGTTATTTTTAAAGGTTATGCTTATCCTGCTCATATAAATAATTTGTTTATACAACTGACCAAAGAGAATTTAATATGATATTTCGTAGATGGAAAGGCAAAGGGTAAGTTGGTATAAATTACATATAATAAAAACCCCCCAAAAAACATTTTTTCTTGATCTATACTAAAGTCGGTTAAAAAAATATAGTTTCCATTGCCATATTTTAAAATTTTTTTTACAGCCTGGGTGGGTAAAAAAAAATTAAACCTATTTTAAATGGCGGGATTTTTTTTCTCATTTTTTGAACGGAATTTGGTTTGTTAATTTAAAGATAAAATATTTTGTCCCTTGAAAATCTGAAAAAAAATATTTTGCTGACAAAATTTAAAAAATGATAAATATTTCAGGTTTTTAATTTTTTACACAATAACAACGGGTTCTATAAAAATTTT
>JAHBCN010001891.1:82500-104710 GCA_019359885.1 Listronotus oregonensis | reverse complement strand
AACATTTAATGAATTTGTGTTAACAGACAATATGCCTTAATTGCGCAGAAATGGTCTAATTCATCAGCATAGTGACTTTAAGAGGAGGCAAATTGTGGGCTTACGTAAGGTGGGTATAAATTCAAAAAGACCAAGGACACAGAGCTAGAGGCACTGGGTGCCGCAGGAGTTCAAGAGAGCGTTAGGATAGTTGACTGATATTTTGGGCTCTTAGAGATTGTTTAAGTTCGAAACGGGTTATTGCGAATCTGTAGTTTTAAGAACACAGGAAAATAGTTTCGATGGATAAAGCGTATCATCAAATAAAAAAGTTTTAGCCATTTTTTTTATCGTGCCCATTTGGTTTTGTCATTGACTTTATTTGGTGTTGCATCGACACAATCGAATGCAATAATGCGGAGATAGACTTTAGAGGGATCAAGAATAAAACCAGGTGAAATGGTAAGGCGATTGTAGTTAAAGACGTATTCACAGTTTGATATGAAGAGACATGATCATACTACTGGTGGTAGGGTTTGCTATTAAATCATGGTAACAAGATACCCTTAATCTTTATTAGAGGTAAAATGACATACTTTTTGTTATTAAAGATGTAGTGGAACTACATGTTCTTTCATATTTTGAGACCATCGTAAACTTTATTTTTCAATAAGATAAAGGGGGGAATGAGCGAATTTATACGTAAAAATGCCCCTTTGGGGGTTTTAAAAATTTCCTTTTGGCCCCCCGCTTGATTAAAAAAAAAAATTTAGCATATTTTTTTTTTTTAAAAAATCAAGCATGCCTTGATACAAGCATTGTTTAAATTTTATGAGTAGGTAAAGTATTTTTTCTGGGAAAGATTTAAAAAAGTTTAAAAAAAAATTTTTAAAAGGAGAATGAAAAATTCCCCCTTAAAAATTTTAATGGGGGTTTTTTTTGATTTTTACGTTTAAATTATTATTTACCTATTAATATGAATAAAAAATTAATTGGTAAACAAAACGTAAAAATCAAAGTAGGCCTAGGGTTTTTGGGAAAATTTGGTATTCGGGCATAATTTTGCATTCTAAACAACTTTTTTTTTTTAAACTTTTTTTTTAAAAAATTTCCTAGAAATACTACTTTACCTACTCAGAAAATTTTTAAAAAACCCTATCAAGGCATGCTTTTTTTTTAAAAAAAAAAAAAATATAAAATTTTTTTTTTTTAAAAAAAAGGGGCTGGGTGCCAAACGGTCAAATTTCAACCCCAAAATTTTTTGTCATTTTTACGTATAAATTCGCTCATCCTGGGACACACTGTATATAAGCCAAAGTAACCGTAGACTTCTAGGGTATAAACCACCTCATCAGATAAATGACCCCCTTTAAAAATATATGTTCGAAACAATGACCGGACGTGTTGCTACTAGTATGGGGAAAACGATGGTCTTTAACACATTATTAAATTTAATGGTTTTTGGATATATGAATGACTCAAAAAAAGAAGAAATATATTATTCATAAACCTGTAAAAAAAAATAAAAATGTCAAACTGACGGCTATTTTCAACTTAGATATAAAAATTTACGAAAAAAACATGTCTCATAAAAAAAACTTTAGTATTTATTTCTTCGCCATATGTTTTATATTATTTTATAATATCCAACTTATTTTGGTATTTTTGGGGGTACAAGACATAAAAATCAGTAAATTCCATTAGGGGTTTTCAAAAATTTATAATTTTGAAACAAACTCAAAAGTTCAAAAAACGGGGAATTGCCAAAGAAGATCTATTTTTGCTTTACAACCCGAATAACACAAAACCCTTTTTAAAAATTAATAAAAAAAAAAAAGAGTGATCTTTTTTTTAAAAAAAACCGGGGTTTTTTTACACTTTGAAGGATCAACATGAAACAAGAGTACCACTAAAGAATATGGGAAGACATTAATCTTTTTGAAGGCTATATCCGAAAATCCAAACAATAGTTCCATTAACGGTTACATAAAGGATGATTGTTTTTATGGCCATGTTATTATTAATAACAAATTTTATTATGTAGATGAATTTTATTTTTAGTGAAGATAAAATAAATATAAATTTATTTGGGGAACTTCAACAAAATCCAAACGCCATAATATATCCAAAAAAAATTTTTTTATTTTTAAAAGGGGTTTTGTTACCTGCCTATAAATAATTTGTTTATACAACTGACACAAAGAGAATTTAATGTGATATTTCGTAGATGGAAAGGCAAAGGGTAAGTTAAGTAATATAAAATTTACCATTACTAGTTTTAGTACCAACATATACTAAGAAAAACAATTGTAACCAAAATGTATCGTCTCATTGGTCAAAAAAGTTAGTAGCCATGGTTACAAAACGAATTTATTTGTTTTTGCTAAAAAAAAATTCAAATTAAAATGGCTTAATAATACTGATCGTAAATTTATATATTATACATTTATATATAAGTAAGAGAAAAAGACTGAACAACTTGGTTTATTTTACTGGGTGTCCGAAAATAGGTGTGTAACATTTTATGTCATATTTTTAACCTTGAAATAGGTAAATTTAAGCCCGCTTAGTTTTAAGTTAAATTTCGGAGACTTAATAGTGTTTCCCAGAGCTGGAATTGATGTTTCAAAAAAGGAATTAATTTATGGATCCGAATACTCGTAAAGAAATTGAATTACCAATACAAATCACGATTTCTTTTTTAAGGAAAAAAGAAATCAAATCCAAGGAATTGATTATCGGATCAGGAATCCGGATCATCTTTAGTTTTATACTTACAAATGGTAACTACGATACGAATGACACTACATAATCCAGATGATTAATCTATCGTCAAAGATTTTAGCACGGATCCTCACCCCGAAAAATAATTTTAGCCTCATTTTGAAGTTCTCTAACTCTTAACCAAATTAGTTTTTGGAAAATATTCTTTAAATTTAAATATGTTATTTCCAAGATCAACATGAATCCACCCTTAAATGGAACCGTTTTCGAACTGCATTCCAAAACTTGCGATATACATCTTCATAAGGTTTTTAAATGTGATTCTTTAGATAACCTCAAACACCTTATAAATGGGACATCTTGTTATAATTTTACAGGAAGTTAAACAAGTATCGTTTAATAATTTCTTTGCTTGCGAAATATAAAAATAAATTAAAATTTTAAATTCATTTTGGTAAGACACTCTAAATAAAAATAATAAAATGTCCCGTTTAAAAATTCCTTAGGGTTATCTCAAGGATAACATATTAAAAAATATATAAATAAGATAAATGCAAGTAAAATTTATGCCCGTTTTTGGATACCACACTCTATAGTTACAAAAAAATGTTGTTTCTCTAGACCTAAAAAACAACATATTTTGGTTATAAATCACATGTTAGGTGGGTTTTCTTATTTAAAATTTTAATAGACAGATGTTTTAAAATTCTTTATTTCCGAAAATCAATGTGATGCTGATTAATAAGGGCCCGATTTCGGAACGAGCTTGTTCCCTATTCATTTTTTATGTCTAGTAAATTCATTGGCGTGCGTATTAAGGATGTATTAATTATAAATAAATTTAAAAAATTGAAATAAAAACATAACAAAAGTGTTTCACAATTTATTTGCATTACATGATATAACTAACGTCTTTTTAAAGTTGGTTTCGTAAGAATTGGTTCTTTTATAATTTAAAATATCTCTAAGTCTAAAAAAGCTTTTTTCGACATCACAGCTTGTAACTGGAGTAAATCGAAAATTATTTTACAAGTCAGTTCTTTTATTTTGTAGTGCCTCAAAAATATGTTTTATTTCTAAAAATCCTGGATTTCTTTCCATAATTTTTTGTACATACAATTTTAATGCCACCAATTTTATTGGGAACAGATTTAAGCTTGTCTATAGTAATTTGAAATACATGAAATAAAGACACTAGGTGGGCATTTTGTTTTTATAACTGTTCAATCACATCCGGAAGGTATCCAAAATTTTTAAAAATATATTTTAAATCAGATTTAACATTTGGTGTATTTATAACTTCTTTACATTTTTCACACTTAAAGCATCATCTTGTAAACTGTCGATAATATTTTTTACCACATTGTAATTTATATGGTAATACGAGTATGTTGACTGCTAATAGCCATATTCTCTACCTTGTAATAGCAGATTGTGTTATCTCGATAACTAAAGTATCAATGAGTGGATAAAAGTTACGTACCATTTCGCATACTCTATGTAGGGCATGAGCTAAACATGTCATATTAAGCAATTTGGGAAAATGTTCTTTTAACTGTCGTCCTGTATTCAGCATATATGCAGCACTATCCAAAAGAAACAAAACGCCACTTTTCTAAATAGTAGTGACTGACAGTAGTAAAGTAATACTTTCTACTACAAATTTTTGTTATTGTCTCACTATAGATTTGAGAAAGAAATTTACTGTTAATTAAATATAAGTTTCCAGGTTTGTGATAACTTAAAGTTGCAACTATAATATTAGCAACATATCTTCCCTTTATATCAGTGGCTTCATCGACACTAAACCATAACTTTTTTCCTTCCAGATTGTGTCGTATTTTGTCCATAGTTTTTAAATAGACCTTATCAACATAGTTTTATGCAGAGTTGATTCGTCTAGTACTTTTCTGTGGTAGTATTTTTTCCAAAAATGTCCTCGAGGACCGGTAATTTATTTTATAAAGAAGAATATCAGCTGCAATAAAATCTTTACACAAATTCATGCAGAAGTCTGCGTTTGATACATAATGTTCTCGTTCTGTAGATTTGGATGCCCCCGAAAAACTTTGCATATTTTCTAAATGTTGTGGACCTTTAACATGTCGCTTAATTTAATAGGGTTTCGTACAAATAAATTCAGAATTACAAATTCTGCACCAAACTCCAACTGCACCATTTTCTTAAGCCAGTAAATAAGCCTGATTTAAAAACCAAGCGTAGGTTAATGCGCATTTTCACGGCTTCTGCTTAGAGGAGTTCCAGTATAATACCTCCTCTGGCAGCTTCCAACGGAGCAACACTTGGTGCAACTTTTATGCATCCTTTTACAGTTTAACTAGAGAGGCCCTGAACTTTCTGCTTTCGTAGTTTCTTCATCCCTAGAGTGTCCAGACTATGAAAACTGCTACCCGCAAAAGGTTTTCCTTCTTCTTCCAGTCTCCAAATATTTAAGTCCCGTGTGAACAAACTCCCTCTCACCACACTTAAGATACCCACGGTACGTTAGTGCTTGGGTCACAGCCTTCGTGGACCGTTCAAAGATAAAAAACATCTCTTTCACTTTCAAATAAAAAAGTAGAATATGGAAGGAACCACTCCAACTTCATTTTTTTCCTTGTACTCATTATTTATTTGCCTGTAAGCGACTTACACCTGTTTAAATATAACAAATTATTTTGGCACAAATATAACATGATTTACCCTGTGATTTACCCTATGTAACGGAACTGGTTTTTACGAGTTCACAACAAATTTGCCCGGAGAGTTTTCGTACTGCACTTGGAGAGTTGCATTACCACCAACAAAACTATGTTTGTGGGGTTAATTGTATAAATATGAACCCTAATAGAGGTGCAATCAAATATTTGTAAATTTATATAGACAAAAAGTCTATTTTAACTTTAATTTATTTTATATAATTTATATAAACGCATTATAAAATATCATAGTTTAATTCTTTTGTTGTTGCGAAAACTCTTCTAATTTTTTTACCATTGTCAAGTCTTTTGTATTATTCTACAAGAAATCACACCGAATAAAAATATCAAAATAAAAACCGTAAATACCAAAGGAAGTTGAATTATTTATTGCATTTTTATTTGGTATATTCTATATCATTTTAAGCTCGAAATTGTAATGGTTTTTTATCGATGTCCGGTCCCTACTGATTAAGAATCTAAGGTAAAAATTTGGAAATTTAAAATGGAAGATTTAAAATGGAGGATTTTTTCATTTATAAACCTATTTGCCTTAGATTTAGAATATAAGAGTGCTAGGTCAAAATTTGAAAATTAATAATCTTAGGTTAAAATTTGGAAATTTGAAATGGAAGATTTAAAATGGAGGATTTTTTCATTTATAAACCTATTTGCCTTAGATTTAGAATATAAGAGTGCTAGGTCAAAATTTGAAAATTAATAATCTTAGATTAAAATTTGGAAATTTAAATGGAAGCGATTTAAATGGAGGATTTTGGCTATTTGCCTTAGATTTAGAATATAAGAAATGTTCCGAATCATTTTAAAATTAATAACTTAATGAAAATTTTTTTAAAATCGATTTTAAGCCTTCAGATTTATAAAAGGAATCGATTCCTAGATTCGATTTTTTGAAAACGTGCTAATCCGAAATATTTTTTGGTATAAGGTCAGAAACTATAAAAATGCATTTTTCAGTGGTTAGTGATGAACTAAAATAATCAATGGTTATAAAAGTAGTGTGATCAGAAAATATTGCTTTTGATTTTTAATATAATCAACGTTATGACACCCCTGATAAACAAAAAATATTAAATAAATTAGTACGTTTTAAAAAATTTAGAAAAATATTTTAAAATTGTTGACCCTCTGTACCGGCTAAAAGAAGCTATTTTAGATATTGTAACAGTTGTCTTAAATTGACCTATTTTGACCCCTGCTGTCATAACATTTTGAAGACTTATTTCCCCGAATATCATTTTTGATCGTTTCAGCTTATCTAAGTCACTAACGATCCTAATGTTGGCAGACTATCGTCTTTCCTATTATTATATTGCTGCGAAGGGCTGGCATTTAACCAGCTGTAAGTGACCATCATACATCTAATATAAATTTACTACTTGTGGTAAATAACTGTCTTATCTTTTTGATGACAGCTGTTACACGGGGCTTTCTTGAACTGTTATATAATAAAAATATATTTTAGCTGATACTGATATTAGGTCAGTAAAATATTGTTATTATTACCTTATTACCTCCCGTGATCGGGTATATTGTAGTCTTTTATTTACTTTTTATGGTCAGAGCGCCATTCTGTTGTTTTTTAATTTAGAGTAATATTTCGAACAAAGATATGGTGTATTATGATCCACACGTTTCGTGAAAAAACAATTAAATATCACTTCCGGTTTTACCGGAAATAGAATTTTACATTAAACTCTGTTAATTTTTGTAACTATTTTATAGAGAAAAAAATTCCTTTTTGATGACATGTCACAAGTAGTCATTTGTTTACAAAATATGGCGACACTGTAAGGCCGTCGATCAAATTCTTATCAAGCAACCTAATAAAATAGCAAACAAACGAAGCACTTTTAATTAGTTTTTCATACAAAATCGAAACATTTTAATTTACAGCAAATCAGGATACGTTTCAATATTGCCTTGACATAGACCTTTTTTTGAAATTTGTTAAAAATTTTAAGTAGGAAATTGACTTGTTTTGTATTATTATTAAACTATAAGTTAGTATTTACTGATAAATGCTTTAAAAAACTACACCATTTATTTTTATTTCGAAGTGAAAACTAAAATTATTAAATAATATAATAAAATTTCTCAATATTTTCAGTTTAAACTTGAAAATAAAAACAAAGGAAGTATTAGTCAGTAGATATGGACATACGCTTTATTGTTAATAGAAATAAATCATAATTTCCTATTTAAAATTTACGACAAATTAAAAAAAAGGTTATGTCAGAGAAATATTAAAGCTTATCCTAATTTGCAAAAAAAACTAGTTTTTATTAAAAACTAATTAAAATGACGTTATACTGCCGCAATATTGATTTTATAAGAAATGTCTTCTATTTGTGATATGTACAGGGTGTCCCAAATTCGATTCTTATTATTGGGATTGGATTAAATGGAGGCAAAGTTGGGCAATTTGATGCTGATCAAAATGCCTCCTTAAAACTTTAAAAATATTAAATACTTCCAAAGATTTAAAAAACTGAATATTCGCGATTTCTTTTTTGTTCTACGAGACAGTGTTATTAGGTTTATTGTCTTCGAGCTGTCATTATCAACTTTACTTTTTTAAATATGGTCCTGGATTTTTTATTACGTATTTTAGAAGCTTTTAGGATCCCAAAACCAATGATGTAGCACACGTATTTGGTAAATTTATACAGGATTCTATTTAATATTTTCGATTTAGAGCTGTTTTCGATAAAACCGGAAGTGATATTCAATATTTTTCACAAAATGTATGGGTTCTAGTAAACTATATTTTTGATCCAAATATTTAAACTAAATTTAAAAAGCTGACCAATGAGTTTGTTATCACGCTGTATTTTAAATATTTTAGTCAGTCCATTTGGTTCTTAATTAATTTTCTTAAATTATTACGTAATTAGTTTAAATTTCTGACCTAATTTTAACAATTTGATTTTAACAAGCACTAGAATTTCTGAAAAAGCTAATAAAATTATTAAATTTTAGCATGTTGTGCACATTGGTGATTGTCGTAGACTACTCCTTTCTCACTCTGATTCATAGAGGAAATATAGAGGCAGCATCATTTCACGTCCTTTTTTCTTTGGAAGAAGCCAATGCAATATTTAGATCTACAGATTTTGATGGGGATGGTGTTCCGGATAACATAGGGTTTTATATTAAAACAATGGTTTTCGTAACTACTAAAGAAAACACTTATTGGTCTTTTCCTTATACTGATCACCCTGTTAATGTTAATGATTTTATAGCAAGATTTGTAAGGTAAAAAAACAAAGATATTATTTATTTCAGCATTTAATAAACAAGAGTAGTAATAAGGCGATTAATGATCTAGGTCAGGGTTGAGATCATTATTCTTTAATTAATGCACTAGTTAGTTATAATATTTTTTTGGCTATTGTGAGGTAATTAAAGCAGGTGGGTAAAATTCGGCCTTTTGTCGCTCATCATATTTGTGAAAATTTTCATTTTATTATATTGATAGTATAATAGGTAAGATTCTATTGGACCCAACCACGACAACGACGTGTGAACACAGCGGTGGGCTGGAAACCCTAACGTTGCGGCTGACTGAGAGCTGGCAACCATTTTTTTAATTCTTTACATCATTTTCTTTAAAATGACGTAAAATTGATTAAAGAAACATATAGTTGTAATTTATATCAGCAAATTATTTATACGAAACTTTATTACAGGTAATTGCGGCTAATTTTTTATAGGCAACCTATCGCTAATCCATTGCATACTCACTCAAAATTCATTTAAAATTAAATCAAAAAAACAGATAGCTGCAGAATTGAGCAGTGGGATCTTAGACTATAGATAAACTAATTAATTAAACGATTGCCAAAAAAGGATTATTAGAGTGAATTAGATGTATACCATTTTGATTTTAGATATGAAGAACTTCCTAAGGCACTGTCTAGGGATCATTTTCACCGCTCAAAAATTCGAAATGAAAACGTTAGGAGCAAGCTTTACTGCTGATAATCAAAATTTCGTTGGAATAGGGGGGATATGTGATAGATCTAATACTGGAAAAGGAAATTTTAATGCTCTAGTTATAACAGCAGTAACAGAAAAAATCGACCAGTTCCACAGTTAATTTTTGAAATTACTATAGCTCATGAATTAGGTAATATTTTGTTAAGTACCTATTTTTACAAGAGCCCTTTACAATATCGTGTTAATCAGCAGGTTAAACCAAAGGTAAACTACTGATTTAAAGAATATGCCTACCATAATATTTATATAATATTATTGAAGGTATTTTGGTCATGATTAAGGTTTTCGGATTTCTCTAAATGTTAGATATTAGTATCTAAGTTCAGCTTTATCACTATTCTAAACTTTGAGTTTTTTACTTATTTCTAAGTGTCTTAAAATCGTGGAAAAATCGTAGGAGGACACTGTGTCCCACTCCTTTTTAACTTGTTTGTCAAAGACATAGGTTAGTATCTGAAGTCCTACCTCTTCCTTGTGTTTGCGGATGGTTAGGTCTGAGTATGACGATTTTCTACTGCAGATGGACCTTGAGACTTGTGTTCAATGGTTTAAGTTTAGGGTAAACTCTCTGTCACTAAACACCAGTAAATGTTATTAGTTTTTACAAAAACCAAACGAGAATCAGTACTCATTATATCATATTGGTGAGCAAGAACTGTCACTTCTGTTCAGTGTCAAGGATCTTGGGGTAATTCTTGATGATCAGTTTACTTTTTGGGATCATTATTCTTTGTTTGGTTTGTTTGTAGACTGGTCCGAGACTTGTCTTTGTCTCTTTTAAAAATTCTTTATTGCTCCCTTGTAAGATCTTGACTGAAGCATGCGTCCATCGTATGGTCCCCATATTATAATGATCATTTAGACAACACTAAAAGAGTGCAGAAAAAGTTTTTAAATACCTTTAGAAAAAAGAGAATAATTATTGATCTTTTATTTGTCTATAAATTGTTGAATATGTATATTGATTATTCAGCATTACTGGAGCAAATCTGTATAAAAATATCCGATCGCTTGTTAAGAAAGAATGACATTTTTGAAGTTAAATTTCATGCCACACATTATGGAAAATATGATCCTATGGCCAGAATCTTAAAACACTTAAATGACCATCCATCTCTGGACCCTTTTGGGAGCTCACCAAATAGATTTAAGAGAAATATATTTGGGAAGATTTAATTTATTAAAATTTTAAAAATTTAAATAAAAAACAAAGGCTTATTTGTAAATTTTCTATACATCATTAATAAATAAGTACCAAGTTACGGTTGGACGTATTGGCATTGTCTCCTATGGCACGACGCAACCTTAGAAAAATGTATGTTGAACCACGGAAGACAATGTCACAACGATTTGCCCATAAAAGGGTTGACATTCTTTCCTGCTTTAGGAAACCATGTGCTGAATATTAATACGCCTGAATACAGTAGCTTTTGTCAAGAAAAAAGTTTCCATTATAAGTGGAAACATGTACCATATAAATCAAATTTAAATATTGTTTTCTTTATTTATTATTTTATTGTAATACATAGAAAATAGTTAGTGAAATTTCGCATTAGATTGGTTATTACTAATCAGAACTAATCAGAAGTAGTTCTTAGTTCTGTTTTCTTATAAGCTGAACTAACTGGTTACTACAAATCAGAAAAAACCACTAGCAAAGTTTAGATGGTGCTGCTAAACAGAAACTGAAACAAACAACATCGACACGATTGTGCCAAGAAGCAGGAGAGATTGCCCCTGCTACTCGTAACAAAATCTACTGCATTCAGACGCTTTCAAACTTATCACGTGTTGTCTAACGCAGTAGAGAACGTTCACCCTTTAATGAGCAATTCATTGAGACATTGTCTGCCTTGATTTGACAAAGGTACATTTTTCCAAGGTTGCTTGTGCTACGGAAGACAATGCCAATACGTAGCTGGGACCAATACCTACTAGGTTGTATTAGAATATCACGCTACTTCTGTTTCAGGACATAGTTTTGGTTCATTCCACGATGATCCAAGGAGTAGTACGTGTTTTGGTTACTTGATGTCACCAAAAACTTTCGACGATTTTGATATGAACGACATTCGCATGATATTTTCAACCTGTAGTAAGCTTCAGATAATAAGAACGTTGGTAATGAAGGCAAGTTGTTTTGAGCCTGTAAATGTTTCCTTTTGTGGGAATGGTAAGAAATAAAGATTTATAAGATCTTTAAGTAAGAATTAACGACCTGTTATAAATAGACTTTCCGCACGCAGCTTAGCCCGTGTGGACTGACACTCTGTCGCGTCACATCACATCACATCACCCTCTCCGCGTTTCGTCTTTTGCCACGCACTCCGAAATAAATGACGTTTGTGAATAAGTTAGTTTATGATACGTTTTTATAAATAATCCCCAAATTTACTGACATTTAAATAATTTATTTTCGGTAAAAATGGACAAAGAACAGAGTTCTAGGTCTAAAAATAACAAATATCTCATACTTTTATCCTCCTATTTACCCCTCAGTTAATAAAGTTAAAAGTACTTCCTCTTTCTATTTTTCTGGGTAATCAGGGGCCAAATTACCAACTTCCATATTCACACCTTCATGTTAACTCCGCAAGAGATGTGATTCCAAATATATTAAAATAGATTATTTTTAATCGTAATCAGTAGCCTATGTACCAATTTTCATACTTCCAAGTCCAGAAATGACAGTTTTCTACAAACTTTTACCCCTTCCATTCAACTTCTTTGGAAGGGAAGTTTCTTAACATCTTTAGAATTAGTTGGCTTCTCCTACTCATAATCAGCCTTCATGCCAAATTTTATCTTCATACGTTAAGTATTTTTCTTTCGAGATTTCGTGATAAGTCAGTATATAAATGTAATGTTATGAAAGAATGCATGAATGACATTCTGCTACTACAGGGTGTTCTTTAATATTGCGAAAGATTTTTTTAGACTGCTTGAATGAAAAAAGAAAACAAAGCTTTTATAAACATATGTTCCAAAATTCTTAGCTTTTAAATTACAGGACGGTAAAGTTGAATGAAAAAAAAAAAAAAAATAAAAAATGTGTCTGACTTTTAAGATAGATGTTTATATATAAAAAGAGGGTTAAAATCTGCAACCCTCAATGATTTTTCCATTGTATTGTTTAATATATTCTATTTGTATTTCTGACTGCGTATTGCAGACAGATATTTAATTTTTATACCTAAAAATACAAGAAAAATTCTCTAATTAAGTAAAGCCTATTTCCTAAATTGCAAATAACAACCCCAGAAAAAGATACAATAAAAAATTTAGGGTTTCATATTTCAAACTTTTTTTGAGGGTAGCAGATGATTGCAAATATTTTTGTAAAAAAGCATTGGATAATATAAACATCTATCCCAAATTTTAAGCGTCTATGTTAATCTACAAAAAAAAACTCTTAAATATTTACCGCCATATACTGTAAAAGTAAAGAAGTTTAGGCATATATTTATAGAAACTATATATATATATATATATATATATATATATATATATATATATATATATATATATATATATATATATATATTATATATATATATATATATATATATATATATATATATATATATATATATATATATATATATATATATATATATATATATATATATATATATATATATATATATATATATATATATATATATATATATATATATATAAGAGCATATAAGACTTTCATAAAAGGGCCATAATTACTAAAATGATCAAATAATTTTGTTAACTTTGTTTTTGCAAATATCTATTCTCTGAGACCTGGACCCCAGCTTGTTCAGATTTCAATGTCACTATTTTAATATTTACAGGAATTGTGGAGGAAGAAGAGGAATGTGACTGTGGTATGACTCGAGATTGTCTAAAAAAAGACCCATGTTGCGTCCCCAGAAGAACCAAGGATTATCCTTGCAAAGTGAATAAGAAAAAAGGTTTTGAGTGTCATCCTTCACAAGGCGAATGTTGCACGAGTCAATGTACATATAGCAATTCATTAGAAAAATATGTGGTAGGTGTTTTTTTTATTGTAACTAATAAAAAAATACTGGGTAAAATAAAAATTGTAACAGGTCTGGCATGATGAGCTCCTTAACAAACTGCCTTCTACCTAAATATTTTTGCGGAGAACTGGAAAGCTGCACTGTGCAATATGTCTCCAATAAACAATCTAAAACTCTTTCTTCTAACTATAAACCTATATCTCTTTTCTCAGTTGTTTGTAAGGTAATAAACATCAATATATCAATTTCCACGTAATTCAAAAACACAAAAATGATACATGACAGACAGTACGAATTCAATCACAAAAGATCCACAGCATACTTTATTTCTTTGTTTTACACAACGCAACAGTCTCTTAAGTTTCTTGGTGAGTTCCAGATTGTTGGTCTTTACATATCTAAGGCTTTTGGCCTGATCTGACATGCTGCGATCCTTAATTTTGTTCCTGGCTCTCCAGCTTTCTTTCTAATCGACTAATATCACTTATTGTAGATAAATACTCGGCTAGTTTTTACCAAATTAACACTGAGGTACCCTGGGGCTTAGTACTCGCACCAACTCTATATCTTTTTCACATCAACGATCTTCTTGCTTCCACTATTAACCCCATTCTTAGTTTCGCTTTATATTATAGAACAGGATCCGAGTTATCTTCACCCATCTGCCAACCGAATAAAAATATTTTTTATTAAATATATTCTTTCAGAACTGTAAGAATTTTGACAAAACATGCCCATGTCCGAATTCCAAAACCACCTGTAAATGCGGTATAAATGGAAGGTGCGTTGAAGATAAATGTCACAGCATAGAATGTACAAGATTAAGCCTTACAGAATGCTTATGTCCATTTGAGAAACCAGAAAAATTTTGCTCTATTTGTTGCCAATACAGAAATCAATGCATGCCTGTACTAGAAGTGACCGATAAAGTAATTAATGAAGAAAACAATGAGAAAATAGTAACAGAATTATTTTCTCAGGAAAAAAATTCAAAACAGCGTGGCAGGAGCTTTATTTCCAAGAGATTTTGTTTTGAATCTAAATCAGAACGGTGCGTAAATTTAAATTTTTTACAAGGAAAACCAGGCGAATACTGTTTACTTAGTGGAAAACTGGGAAAATGCAATGAGCGTTTTCTCTGTAAAATTCCACCAAAAAAGCGGAGCTACCCTTCGTTAGGAAATATCGCTAGTTTGAGTAAATTCGGTGTAGCAGAGATAGTGGTACATTTGTGTCTTTTAATTTTAATAATATACGTTTGTGAGTAAAATAATATTGAGTTTTATTTTTGGGAATTATAAGTTTATAGTCAAATAACCACAGAAATTAGAACATAATTGTACTGACCATCTTTGAGAAAAAATCCAACCAGTATATTTTGTTCAAAGTGTAGACCACTATTTATGTGCTGGTAAATTAAATAATTCTTACATCTTATAAATTTATACACTTAACATCGAATTATTATTTAATTATTAGAATATCAATATAATAGTAATAGATCCTAAATCTATTATTTAGTATATTTAAATCAAATCTAACAATTTAAAAGTAAATGTTTACAAATTAAAAAAGAATAAATAAAGCATTCTGAATCTTAATAATTGTATCAGACAAAAGCAAATTTAAATTATGTAGACAAACTCAAATATTTAAATTTAAATCAACAGAAATCGTTGGGTATATTTACTTTCGTAAAAAGGTCGGTTTGATTGGGACGTAACAAAAAGATTAATAATTTTATTTAAAGATTTTACTTTAAACTCCTGATTAAATACGTTTTTAGTTGCTAAAAAATAAAGAGATATAAGTAACATTTTTTTTTAAATTACCCTTTATTTCCAATATTTTTAAGACGTTTGTTTCTTTACACCAGATTGAAATTTTCACTACCTACTTAAACTTATACAGCGTGTCCAAGACAAAAAGGGTCAGTATGGGGATCTCCTAAACGGTTTTTTACTAGTTTTTTTCAAAATTGGAAAAATTCTAAAAATATATTTTTATTGGAACTTTTTGCGCTTTATGTATTGATAAAGTCATTTTTTTCAAGACGTTACGTTTTCGTTAACCCATCGTATTTTTTAAATACGGCCCTAGATTTTTTATTTAATTTTTTTGAACCCCTTATTATCCCAATAAAAAAATGTATAACACTTAATATTTATTTAACAAATATGGAACGCCCCTATAAGAAATGATATGCGTACCTTGTCTAACTCATTGTATCTTATGGAAAATATGTTTTTTTAACCAAAAACTATCAAGTGTTATACATCATTGTAATTGGGATTAAAACTGCTTTAAAAAAATGCAATAAACAATCGAGAGCCGTATTTAAAAAAATTAAGTTAATGATGGTTTAGCGAAAAAAAAACGTCGTAAGAAATTTTTGACTTCGCCAATGGATGAAGCGCAAAAAGTTCCATAAGAATGTATTTTTAGATTTTTTTCTAATTTATAAAATAAACTCGAAAAAAAAAAAAAAATAAAAACGAAAATCGGAAATTTTAATTTTACAACGGTATATTATTGAGCTCCCCAATACGCAACTTTGACGTAAAAATTTAAATATTTTTTTAAAATGAGTAATACTTTGGATAAATTAAAATTGCAAGTTTATGTTACCCGCTGATAATTAAAAAAGGTGTTTTTTATATAATTTAAAAGTTGTATTTAACGCATACGGTGTTGTTGGGTATTTAAAAATAACCTTAAAAAAAACATAATTTAAAATAAATTGTAATAATACACCAAGATATGATACACAAATCTATATTTATGATAAGTATGGTTGCATCTTATTTATTCTGCCTATGCTATTTCACATTATATAGTCTTACTTTTTTTTACCAAAAACCTATTAAATAAACGAATTTATGTTGCTAAATGACCATAAAAACAAAATATTTTCGGTAATACCTAAAGCTATGACACGCCGTTTTATTATTCTGTTAATTTTTTTTAGCCTACGACTTAACAGTAATTCTAGTTAAAAATGGTTAAAATAAAAAAAAAATTTTTTATTAAATGACCACAATCCGCCTTCGTAACAAAGAGTGCTTTATCTACAAAAACTATGTTTAAAGAAAACGATGTAAATGGTTTTTTGTGAAATTTTTTTTTATAACATAAAAAATTGTAAAACACTTTTATTCTACCTAAGTTTCCAAATAAATTAGCATTTTTCAGAAGTTTTCTTGGATTCAGGAAAACACAAATACGTTATTACTACTGCAAAATTGCCAAATTTGTATTTAAAAATATTATACAAAGTTATGACGCAATAAAATTACATTTTTAGTAAACGCTGAATGCATCTTAGAAGTTTGTTTTATTTTGTCATTTTTTTTTACAAATGAAAAGATGTTATCAAAACCACGATCGCAAATTATATGTAAAAATGTTTGTTGCAGGACACAAAGTCATGACATACCAATTATACTTTTTTAAATTGGCTCTAATTGTAGCTTTCGGCTTTACAATATTTTTTAATTAAAACTATAATGTGATAAAAATTGATGTCGCCAAATGTCCTTCACTGCAAAATGTATGTAAGATTACTATTTATAGCTTTAATCAGTTTCTATTTAAAATATATAAGAAATAGAGATCACTCGATAACTACAATTCCAAAATCATCATAATTTAAATTTTAATTGCATTTATAAATGCAAGGATGGTTTTTATAATTAATATGTTTTGATATACACAGGTATAAGGAAAAATATTAACATTGTATATTAAGTACGTTAGAAATATTTAAATAATGCTCAATACGATTCGAGACCCCACTGCGCCATTATTAGCCCTAAGTCAAGTTTCTTTAAAAACTATATAAAACAACTTATCCAGCAATTTATAAGAAGTTTTCCAACTCAATATACCCAGTAAAAACTGACTAACATCAATTTTCACACATTTTCCAATATATAGAGAAACTTTTATTTTCTTTTCTCACTTTGTACTTTGGGAACACGTCCTGAAATTTGTTCAACATTTTTCAAGTTTCAGCTTTGCAACTTTTCAGTTTTGCAGGGTAACCAGATTGCGGTTTTAACTTAGTTATCGAAGAGACAAAGGCAAAAAAGGTGTGAAAACCTGACGAGAAAGACACTTCCCGTTTACTTTTTTTCTTTACCTTTTTTTTAAATCTTATTAAAAGTAAAAGAAATACTTACTCTTATAGTTCTCATATGCTCTTTTTTTGCCGCCCTGGATCCACCGAATTTCCTTCGTGCCCACTGTATAATGTACCAGACGCTTTTGGGGTTGGAATTATATTAAAGGGAGGTGGAACAGTTCCTCCCTCTTCAAAAAAACTAATCCACAATTTGCTTCTTGCAAATTTCCATTCTGTATCAGCTCTTTCCTATAAGAAATAAATTGATTTATTAGGCCAACCCAATAGTAAGGAATCCTTATTAAAGGCGACCCTTACCCACCTGCCAACCGGATAATTTTTTTTTTTTATTTGTAAAAAAAGTATGCCAATGAATTGCTTAAAAAATATGATCAAGCTTAAGATAAATTGTAGTTAGCAGAGCTATATATTTTTTAATACTTTCACATATCTGCTTACTAAAAAAATTAAATCCCATTAAAAAGTATAAAGCCCCAATTTAATTGTAAATAGGAATAACAATCGGGATTGCCAAACTTTAACTCAATTTTTAGCGAAATTAAGATAGTGACGTTATCCGATAGAAAATATTGTTAACTTTTGTTCTTAAAAAAAATCCGTGACAAGGACGCGATAACTCAGGAGATATTAAATAAAAAAATTATCTCGTACCGGGAAAGAACAAGAAAAGTTCGTGCGGTACCGAGCAAAAACAGGCTATGTCGCGTTTTTACCTGTCTATTCGGCAGCCTTGCGCTCGCTATTTTAAACGCTGTTGGTCATTTTGTGTCCAATACCAATTTCGGCTAAAAAAATTATCAGTTTGCAGAGTTTTTAAAAGTTCTTTGAACAAGAAGCTCAAGAATATTTTACCTCTCTGGGGCATAATTAACTGGAAATGTGGAAAATGCTTTCCTATAAAAAAATACTTTTAAAGTAAACAAAAAAAAAATCTACCTTATTTTCTTACACTAATTGAACTATTAAATTTTCATTTTAGGTGATCAGATTCAGGTGAGAATACCGAGGGTTATTTTTTAGTTCAGTTTAGTTTTACTCTATTAGCTATATTATATATTAACTAAATATACGCTGGATGTTAAGCGAAATAAACATGCTTTACAAAACAAAGATGTAAAAAATTAAGGGAAAAAATGGGGTAGGTTATGACCAGTTATCAATAAATTGTGGTTTTTTCTATCAATAATTTTTTAAAATGCTTGCAGTTTATGACCCACAGATCTCATATAGTTGGGAAACATATTGGTAAAAAGAAAATAATATCAATCGAAATACTTTAGTTTTTGTAGCGTTTTAAAATTTGAAATTGCTTTTTCTCAGCATCAAAAAATTTGACTTAGCCCGTTTTTCATCTGTACCCTTCAATACATTTTTTTTTAAATTTAAAATTTTTTAGCAGCTTTATTTATAAATTTGGAAAGGTGGAAGGTATAGATCCTAATGGAAATTAATAACATATATTTATTAAAATGATACAGGATATTCCAAAAAATATTAATAATTTCTTTGATTTTAAATTGAAAAGAAAATCGAAAGGCTTTAATTACCAAATTAAAAGAAAAAACAATAGTGGTATATAAGATTTGTCATATAGAATAAAAAAATAAAAATTGACATTATACAGGCAGGATCAAGAATTTTTCGATTAAAAAAACCATAGCTTTGACTATAATTTTTTTAGGCAATCCATTCACGATACTTTTGTATAATCTATACAGGGTGCCACAAATTGAGTGCATGCATGGGGATCTCGGAAACCGTAAGAGATACGAAGTCGGTTAAATTAGGGCAAAGTTGCGCATTTAGGTGCCTAACAACATGCCCAGTAGAAAGTTGTCAAATTCCGAGTATTTCCGGAGATATCCGGAAAAAAACGAAAATTGCTGATTTCGTTTTAATTTTTTTCTGACGTTATTTAAAGAGATATGGAAAAACAAAAGACACTTTCTTATGGCCCCTTTTAAGCTCTACAAAACAGCGTTGAGAGATTTTCCGTACGACGTTTCGTTTCCTTTAAACCATCATCAACTTAGTTTTTTTAAATGCGGCACTCAATTGTTTATTGCATTTTTTTGAAGCAGTTAAAATCCCAATTACAATAATGTATAACACTTAATATTTTTCTGTTAAATAAACATATTTTTCATAAGAAGCAATGAGTAAGACAAGGAACGCACATCATTTCTTATAGGGGCGTTCCATATTTGTTAATAAATATTAAGTGTTATACACTTTTGAAATTAGGATAATAAGAGGTTCAAAAAAATTAAATAAAAAACCCAGATCCATATTTAAAAAAATAAAGTTGATGATGGTCTAACGAAAACGAAACGTCGTACAGAAAATCTCTTAACGCTGCTTTATAGAGCTTAAGAAGTGGCCATGAGAAAGTGTCTTTTGTTTTTTCATATCTTTTTAAATAACGTCAGAAAAAAATAAAAACGAAATCAACAAATTTCGTTTTTTTTTCGGATATCTCCGGAAGTACTCGGAATTTTACAACTTTCTAATCGGCATCTAATCAAATGCGCAACTTTGCCATAATTTAACCGACTTCGTATCTCTTACGGTTTCCGAGATCCCCATGCATGCACTCGAATCTGTGGCACCCTGTATAATATTTGATAAAAAATAATTTTCTTCCATTAAGCAGGTAGAAGAAGATCGTCTTTGTACCTTAGACTATCATTAACATTTTTTAAAATTAATTAAGACACTTGATTTCGTGTGTTATAAGTAGCTATAAAATAATTTTAATTAAAAAAAAAACATAATAGTGACTGTAAATTTAATATTAGATCTTTATACAATTTTATAAGACTGACCATTCTTCTAAGTCGATACGGGTCATGTTAGTCAAAAGTTACGTTTTAATGAAATCAAACAAGTAGTAATGTTAAATTTTCTCTACGTTACATTTTACTTTTGAAGTTAGTAATATTTTGTCGCACATGCACAATAAAAAAACTTATACTACATTAATTATATTGCCTTTCGTTTCTTATATTTGTAACATACCAGGTTGGTTGGCGAACTGATGAACCAAATTGTGTCTGAGTAAATAATATTATCAACCACTTTAAATTAAGCAGTTCATTTTTGTTCGTTTAACTGAAGTTCTCGCCACTCCATTATTTTATATTTTTTAAACAGGTCTTTGATCTAGAATTATTTAATGATTAAAAAATTCTTATACTTACGGAAATAAGTTGATAAGAGTGATTCATCATCGCAATGAGAAGATTCAAAAGGACAACGATGTTGATCACTGAATATGTACCAAACATAAGCATTCCCCAAAACCTGGTAAAAATCTTGATTTCGTTAAGGTCGAAGCTGTCTAGATCTATTAGCCCAAAGACTGCCCAAAAAAGAGTTTGGACTGTTTCAAATAAACTAAAAAAATAAAAGCAAATATGCTATACATGGTGATTTATTACTTATCGTTAATAATGGTGCACTGATTACGAATAATTTAGTATTAATGAAAAAGCGGCACTATGATGTTGAAATTTGCATTTTTTAAGTTTTAATTAATATTGATGTTATTTTATTTATGTTAGAAGTCATCAAAATTTGAAGTAAGTGAACATAGTGTGAAGCTTGTATGTTATTAATTTGAGGGTTTCTTCCTAAATAAAGTTTACTCTATAAGTAACAACCAACAAAAAGTTATTTTGAGACCAAGCAAATAAGTAATTAAGTAATTATTAATGAATTTTAATTTTAAAAAGACATAAAATATGTAGAGACTATCGTTTTAAAATAGTTGTTAACATTTCGTAATCGTTTGTATTAATTTAATAAATGCTTTCTTATAAATACTTAACTAATAGTTCTGTTGTAAATATTTTTTCCAAAAAGAAACCAGTGTTTTTGTATTATTATGAATTAAAAAAAGGTGACAAATGTACCACTGCACTATGGAGGACTAGAGAAAGGAGTGGAAACCAAACCTGTTAACTTTTCAAAAAACAATAAACCATTTGGCCTAAGTGAACACCTCTACGGGTTCATGCCTTCAAGCACATACCTATTAGAGGCAGCCTTACTGTTTGCCAATGCGAACAGCGTACGAGAGAGAGAGAGAAAACGCCAATAGGTCTAATTATTTTTTCGCTTTGCGTGCGGATTGGTCGGTTTAGTTTAGGTAAAAATAATGCTTGTTTTAAAAGCATTGTGATTTCACTCCTTCCTCTAGTCTCTAGTCCTCTATAAACTGCATACAAATCTTAACCTTACTTTGAAAATCTTCTCCATATGGTACATGCGTTAGAATCATTGTCAGCAGAACCAGAACCTATGGAATTGACGTCTATATCTTTACATCTTGTTTTTTCTGCGCTGGCATAGTACCATAATAGTTGGTTTAACCCTACAAAAATATGATACCTTTACTAATGAATTCTGGATCTCCAAAAGGATTTCTTTTATTCACAATTATAATGCAATCCCGAAACCTCTATGAACTCTGCGGTAGCTCACCGTATCGGTTGCTTTCTTTTTTTAATTTTCTTTATTTAGTAATTAAAAAAAATGCTAAGAAAATGGTTACAATGAGGTTCTTTAGTTTACTAATATTTTTAGCAAAATAATAAAATATTACTTACCACAGGAAAACGCAAACA
>JAHBCN010001891.1:0-80000 GCA_019359885.1 Listronotus oregonensis | reverse complement strand
TTGCCGTTTTGAAATATAAGCTCATTGTGTTTATGCGCCATTTATCAATCTCGTAACTGCGAGTATAGTTTTAGGAAATATAGCAAAATAAAAAGCCATTGTTTGATTTTATCCGTAAATTGTGTTTATTACTTTTCTCGCTACGGATAAATTATTACAATGAAAGCTTTAGTTAATCTTTACATTTTGGAATTACTAGGTTGGAAAAACATAATGAGCTAGGCGCTTAAAAGAAAAATTTTAAATATATTACAATTAATGTCCTTTTTGAGGTTTTTAAAGTCATGAATTTAAACATCCTAAAATCATTAATATTTTTTAAAAATGTCTCCAGCTTTATGGGTGGCGGTTAACAGCATTTTATTCAATGTCATCTTTTTTGTTTTCTTTATTGTTTTGAAAAAAAAATGTGACCTTAAATAACAACACCGTAATCTCTATATAAAAAAATAAACTGGAGGTAACAAGACGTTGGCCACCCTTTTTTTCAAATTTATATTTTTGGTGAGATTGATTTGGTTTTCTTTTTAATTTATGTTACAATTATATTTTAAAAAGTTATTTATTTGGGTTTTATCAATTTCTCTGTATAAATTATAAAAATATTGCATTTTTTAGAATACCATGGTTGCACTCAGCTTGCAAACTCTGTTAAGGAAGCTTGTATAATAAAAAAGCTTTTTGACATTTTAGCCGCTTTAGAATTTATTTTGTGTTTCCGGGAAATGCTGCGAAAGTCGGTTAAAGTTTAAAAACTATTCAAAAAATTAAAATAAAAAAGGAGTAAAGGAAGAAGTTCCCAAGATTCAGTAACTTTTATTTTTAGTATAAAGGATGATATATTTGGTATAGTCCAGGAAAAAATAAAAACTAATAAACAATACACTTGTGTTAAAGCGGAAGTAGCGAAGAAGTGAAATTATATATTGGTCTAGGATTTAAATTAGAGACGACTTTTACCCATCTGTCAACCGCATAATAATTATTTTTTATCCAATATAATACGTAAACAAAATATTGCGAATGCATTGCCTAAAAATTATGGTCAAGGTATGCTTAATATAAAAAAATCAAAAAATCTTTTGATACTTCCTTATAATGTTAATTTTTTTTTTTTTATTTTACATGACGGTACTAATACATTAGAGTCCCGCTAATCCAAACGCCGCTTATCCGAAAATCCGTCCTATGCGAACCGGACCAGGACAAAAAAATATAAAATTTAAGAACTAGAAAAAGAAAAAAAAATTTTTTTTTCAAGTAAGTCGTATGTGTATCAACAAAATCTCATACATAATTTATTTATGTGTTAGACACTTACAAATTATTGACCAGCACAATTTAAGGTCAGTGATCTTCTTCTGCCGCAATGCACTAAATCTTTACACCATCTATTGTTAAATAATACAGGTGTATTTAGCGTCTAACCTTTAATATTTTACACATAAGACGCTAAATATGCCTCAAAAAGACAATAATACGTGTGACCTATCGCCTAATCCGAATTTTCGCTAATCCGAAAAGGGTTCGGCACCAAGTAATTCGGATTAGCGGACCCTACTGTATACCACTATTTTTTTTATTTCCTAAATGAAGCCTTTGGCAATGGTTGAAATTTAAAATTTAAAGTTTATCTACATTTTTGACTCACCAAGTATTATTTCAATATACATATTTTAATTATTTACATTAGCATGTATACATTTTTTTTCTTTTAAATTCGTTAATAAAGCTGCTAGAAATTTTTCAAATTTAAAATTAAAAAAAAAGAAAAAAATTCAAAGCCCTGATTCTTGAGCAATTTTTTGCAGGTAACCCTATACCACCGGGTTTGCAATAAAATTATCTTCATTTTAATATAAAATTTATTTGGTAAGCAGATGTGTGTAATTTACAATATCCACTTACCTGTTTATACCTGGCAGTCCGATAGTTATGACCAGAAAAAGTTAGGCTATCCAACGCTCTCATATTCTTTAGGCTTTATACTTTTAAATGTTATTATATCTTTTTAGTTAGCAGATGTGTAAAAGTTTAGAAAAAAGTTACTATGGTAAATAAAATTATTATAGCCGTAATTATATTTTTTTAGGTAAACCATTGGTAATATTTTTGTGTACATATATTTTAGAAAAAAAAGTTTTTATCCAGTTGGCAGATAAGGCCGGCCGCATACATGCATGTTTTAGTCGAGCAACTGTTTAGTCGCACGTTAAAAGTATATGGAAATGTATGTAGGTGCGCATATTAGCAACTAGATAGTTGTTCGACTAAATAGTCGTAAAACCACATCGATCGCCTTTTGATTAATCAGTCGCGCAACTATCGCGACTGTTCAATGAGTATTGCCATGTATTGGAGTGCGCATACGCTCAACTAAACAGTCGTCCAGCGGCTATTCAAACAAGTACATAAATCGATAGCGACTGAATTGACTGTATGCGCCCTTCGGCGACTAAACTGTTTGGTCGTCATAAAAATCGCACAAGCACGCAACTCGACTAAACAGTTGCTCAACTAAAAAGGTTGTATGTATGCGGCCGGCCTAAGTGAAAGTCACCCTTAATTCGGATTCAGCACAAAACATTTAAATGCGACTTTTTCAGCAACATTTGGAGCATTTTAGAAAAGATAAAAATAATTTTGTGCATCATTTTCTTACTATGGATCACTCCTGGGTCAATCAACCCAAGAAGCCAAGTAGTGGTGTACTACGGCTTGAAAGCAAGTCCAGAAAACGACCAAGGAGGTATTGGTAATAGTTTTGTGGGATGGAAATAGATAAACTCAAATTAATATTTAATAAAAAGTTAACCCGTGGAAAACGGTTTTTATTAAACAAAGAGGTAATGGCAGGCGATCACTGAAATAACTGTATTAAAGTTTAAAGATGTTATATTGAATAATAATATGTATTTGAAAACATAAAATCGTGTTTTTCTTATCGAATAATATAACCTATTAGGTATTAGTAATATTTAAATACCTAGAAGATTAAGAAGCAACACCAAGTTTTGTTTTTTCAACATTGTAAAACACCCATAACAGTAGCACTCTTAAACGATATCTAACCCCATAAAACCAATACATTTTTTTTTAAAGAAGCCTATAAAAATATTCAATAACTTTAACTGTCGAAATTAGTGCAAGTGGATTCAAGAGTGATTGTATGAGGGTTTCAATTTATGGAATATAGTTATATACATCGTACACACTAAAATGTTTCCAATAAAATATGAATATAACCTATAATTTACCATTTGTGATCCGTTGATAATTATATTTTAATTAAAAATACATTACCTTTGTGTGCATTAAAAGGAAAACATATAAAAACAAAATAACAATTATTTATTTTTGATGTAATAATTAAAATAAATTGCGTTGTTAATTAACTTGCGCAAAATGGGAATGTTCAAAAATTAAAGGCAACTTTACAAAATTAACCCAATACAATAAAATGAGGTTTCAGGAAGGTAAATAATGACAAAAACCGCTTTAATCATTTCCCACTGCTATCCACTTTAATAGGCCGACTCGTAAAACGCAGAAATGGCTTTTACATAAAACCACAATATTTTGTAAAATTGTGATTAAATGAATACGGGGCTTTGAAAATTAATTCAAAATAATTTCAGTGCCAATGAAAAGGATTTGTTAATCATATTATTAATTATAAAATCATAAAATAAAAGGGTGTGCCTAACAAAAGCTACAAAGCATAAAATTAATGCACTGTCAAAACTTATTATATTTACATATGGATTAAAAACTTTTGGGTCAGTTGGTAGAGTTATTATCAACTTTACTAAATAAACTTTTTTACTATAGGATTGGTGTGATGTGGATTCTCTTTGTCTTAACATTGCAAAAACTAACATCATAACTTTAAAATTTCAACCAACGATATACACATTGAAACTAGTTTATTAGAAAACAAATCTGTGACCAAATTTCTCGGTATATACATTGACAAAGCCTAAAATTCAAAAAACATGTTTCTAAATTGAATAGAAAACTTGCTTCTGGCTGCTAAGCGGTCAGGCTGGTTTACAATGAGCTGGGGCGGTCACTGGCAAGATCTGTCTATTTCTCCTTGGTAGAATCTCACTTAAGATATAGAATTGCTTTTTGGAGTTTCTGTAGTAGGCTACTATATCAATCAGTATTTGTACTCCAGAAGAGAGCTTTACGTTTCATGTGCGGAATCCTACCGAGAGAACACTGTCGGCCGTATTTCCTAAGGGAAAAAATCTTGATCTTGTATTTTTAAATTAGAGACGACCATGCTTATTCACAAGAAATATAAAGACAATTAAATATGCAGCGTTTATAATACACGCAATTTAAATAAATTAAGTCTTTCAATACCTGCAAGCTCCTTTACAAAAAAAGTCTATAATATATGAATCTCTAAAAATGTACAATCTTTTGCCAGTTTCTTTGAGAAATATTAAAGATATTAAACTTTTTAAAAAATTAGTTAAAAAGATGTTGAAAGTGAAGATATATTATAATTTGGATGAATTTTTTCGACTGCATAAAGATTATTGTGATTATGTTTATGACTTAGTTTACAAAAATCCTTGGTTACAGTGATTGTTCATTTATGTTAGAATCTCTGTTTTTAATGTTTAATGTAATGATTTTACTTTTTATCTCTGTAAACTCTTAATTAATTGTATAATTTTAATCATTTCTATTATATTATATAATATATATATATATATATATATATATATATATAATATATATATATATATATATATATATATATATATATATATTATATATATATATATATATATATATATATATTATATATATATATATATATTATATAATAATATATATTATTATATATATTATTATTACTCATATAGATATTTTAAAATCCCCAAGACGCTTTGTCTATGAAAATGTATATTTTTTAAAGACAATAACGCATATTTTGATTTGATTACCATTACTATATTTTATGCAACCTAAAATGTTTATGCTGGCAGTGCAAATATTCCTAAAAATATAAATTTCGTTTTCTTAGATTTAGGTTAGCTGACTTGAGAATTCGGGACGTACTGGATTTAATTCTAATACCTTTGAAAATTTGTTGTACAGATTATAATGAATATTTTTTTTTTGGTTAGGTTTTTATATCCGATTTATCACATCTAGGATGGATTTCCAAGTTTAATTGAACTGGACATGCAGCAATCACTGTGATCTATAAAATATGTTTTCCAGTAGGTTCTTCTTAACGCCGATAAGAATAAGTTTTAAACTTATTATTGGCTCCCAAAAATGTTAGCTACCTACAACAATGCTACGAATGTCAGAATAGGCATGATGACAACTTCTTTTAAATTCACAAAACTGGCAAATATGAGTATTTACACTTAAGGCATATAAACCACAAATGTGAGCAAAAGATTGTAAACTTTTAAAATTGTACAGGATTTTTTTATAAACCAAATCTTAAAAACACAAATATTTATTTCGGTAAAAGTGGCATAACAATCCAGAAATGGAAAACTAGTTGTTAATTATCTAGAAACGCATCTTGATGCAAGTTTTGGCTGGTAACCTCAACTTGACCTTTTATACTCCAGACTAAACAAGGCATTATTTGCGGTTGAAACGAGCCAAATGGTGCCTCTACCAACCTTTATAAAATCATATTTTGCACTGGTGTCTCCTCATATCTCGTAAAATTTAAGGGCCAAACAGTAAAAGTCCAAACAATATTTTTATGCTAAAAATGCGCAATAAAACTTATTATTCGACTTAAACGGCTAAAAACTTTCAAAGGTATAGTAAAAACACCCAAAATACTGTCACTAAAATTCATTTATATTCTGATATTTGCACTAAATTTGGTAAAAAAAGAAAAATAGGTTTAAAAGGATTTAAAAAAACCACACATATTCCAAAACATACATTCTTCTACATTCTTTAGCACTTTATAAAATGTCAATGGTCCTAAGATATTAAATACTACATACATAAATCCTTAAATTTAGTTTGTTTTTTATTTGTATTTATATGACTTTTTAAAAATTTTTAACTTTGGTCTACACTTTAGTTACCAAAAAAACCTATTATCAAGTGTGAGTTTTTTTTTGGTGAATTAATAAAATAAAAAATACACTTAACATAAAAAATATAAGAAAAGATGTATCGTAATTTGGTAAGTTAAAATAATTTTAAGAAAGGTGTGTCGTAGTTTAGTAAGTTAAAATAATTTAAAGATAATAAATTTTCGTCAAAACACACTTTAGATGTTAATTGTATGTTTCATAGCTGGAATACTTTTTTTTAATATACTTTATAAAAGAGAAACTCTTTATTTTCTCTATAAAATCCTAACTTTTCTTCTATTTCATTGTTTTTAAAACGTTAATTTTTTAATTGATATTGTAATAATTTTCAAATGTACCTAATATTATAATTAAAACCGTTGTTCCCGTTTTTATAATGACATCTCCGCATCGCAGTAATAATAAATAATTTAATTTATGTTTACTAATAATTACCCAAACAATTATAATATAGCATGAATTATACAATTAATTGCTTATGTAATTTAAAGTTTATAATTGGATATACAGTTTCATACTCGTATATTAAATAAACGTTTTCTATATTATCTGATAATTAAACACACAACTTTTAGTATAAAAGCGGCACTGCAGTTGACAGGTCACCGGTTTGAACAAAAAACGGAAGCAAGATAAAAACGAAGGGAAGCAGGGCATATTGAATTAATTCCATGTTTAAAAAAATTACAGGGTGGTGCTTTTTGATGGATTTTCAGGATATTGGGAAACAACAAGAGGTGAGCAAATCTAATAAGACATTATCAAGTTCTATTTTCGAAACAGCTGCGACGGTAAAAATGATCGCCGCTAACTTAATTCATCTCGTAGATGCAGGGCAAATTTTAAAGGTTTTAGGACACCTTTGCATATTGGTTGTTAAAAAATATGGAAAAAACGGTAAATAGAATATTTATGTAAAATTTTACGTAAAATACAGTGGCGTACTAAATTATTTTTATTAGTTAATGTTTTCAAGATATGGGGACACCAAGGAATGGGACACTATGAATGGAATTTGACTGTTTAATTCAGAATCAAATAACTTACCTATTGATACCACACACCTTATATTTATTTTTAAAGAATTTGGTTATTTGTTAAACATTTTAGAAAAACATTATAAGGTTTAAATCTTGCACACCCTGTATAAAAGCTATATTGTTTTTAATAGTCGCCTATTGATTCCATTTTTGCTAATTAATAATTTTAATTAACTAAGTACGCATTAGTACAATGCAAGTTGAGTTAGGAACAAATGTTGCAATATTTAGTAAAACATTTAAACATTTCATAAATTACCCTGTCAATTAATCGAAAAGAAAGTAAAAATAGAAAACCGAAACAAAAAAAAACACATCCAAAATGAAGCATTTCATATTTTTTTGTAAAAAAAGTCTAGTATTTTAAACCTGATATTAAAGCAAAGATAATTCAATGATTAAGTTTTTATTACCATTGAAAAAATAACCTGAATAATTATTTCTGCTGCAAAATATATTCTCTTGATTTGCATTTCAACCATTTTAGTACTCAAGTATTGAAGTCAAAAATTCATTAAGCGCATTGAAATTCATTACTTTAGCCTGATGCATTTTAGATTTGTCGCTTAAATTATTGGGAGTTTCAGTTTATTTAATAGAATGCCCTAATTTTTAATAGTTAATTTAGACGTTCCCTCTTATATAGTTTTACACACTGTTTAGGGTAAATTGAAAATTTATTTGCTATCGCATATGCAAAATTAATATTAAATTAGGTATGGGAAGAGTAACTTTAGCTACTTTTACTTTCTGCTGTTACTTCTCGCCTTTTTAAAATTATCTGTAAGTTTAATTGTAAAATTTTATCATTACTAAAACTATTATATATTTTTTACAGAAAAAAACACTTTTATTTTATCAATTTTTGGGCCACCTGAAAATGCAACCAAAGACATACAATTAAATGTGCCCATTCTTTTACTTTTTGTATCCCTGACCTAAGACAAAAATGTACTGTTTGTATATGTCTTTTCGTAGATGTATATGGCTAATTCTCAAAAAAAATCGAAATTGGCGTTACTCCAGACGTTTAATTTTTTTTTCATTTAATATCGATTTTTTTTGCACAAGTCGTAGTTAATGTCTTAATTGATTAAAATATTATGATGGTCCCCAACTTTTTTCAGTTTGAACCGAGTATTAAAAGTAAAAATAAAATATTAAAATGAGGGAATGACAGGTTAGTGAGGGAATGATGTTCAATATGATTCTACTATAAAAAAAAACTCTAAAATGCTTCAATTATTTTTTTATTGGAAAACTTTATTTACATATATCACTAATGTAACAATTTAACTATAACCAACAAGAAATATTGATTGATCGATATTCAGTGTGTCTACGTAAGTTCGCACCATATGGAAAAATTTTTTATTATCAATTTTATGAAAAAAAGTTATTCTTTATAAAAAGTTCTACATGTTCCAAAACCTTAAATGCAATCATCAGATATCAATTTTTTTCAGTCGTATACGAGGTTGCTCAAAAAATATGAATTTGGCTCAGGAGTAAATAACCTTTATTTTTGACAATATCGAAAACTGTTATTAAGGAAAGTTAGTCGGAACTAAAAACTACGTACAAATATGCAATTACATCCACATACATAAAAAATCTTTTTTTTCTTTTTTATCTATACATTAACAATGCAAATGTAACTGCAGTTACATGAAATTTAGGATGCACGGATAAACAACGTTTAAACGTTTAACGTAACGACAGTAAGATTTGCATTGTTATTGTTTATATTCAAAAGTATCATTTTTAATTTTTTTTCTTTGAAATTTTCTCTTTTAAATTTTCCAAATAATATATTTCATATTATTACTAAATCAGTCTAGAACTCTTCAGATCAGAATGAAAATAGTCATCAAAAACAAATATATATATATATATATATATATATATATATATATATATATATATATATATATATATAATATATATATATATATATTATATATATATATATATATATATATATATATATATATATATATATATATATATATATATATATATATATATATATATATATATATATATATATATATATATATATATATATATATATATATATATATATATATATATATATATAAAATAAAATTCAGTATATAAATCTATAAAACATGTATTGCGTGAATATAAATTAATTAATAATCTATAAAAGTTTTTAAGTCCCGCAGTCGCCCTGCCATGCTGGAAAATCAAATTGTTTCTTTAATGGACAGTAGCGTAAAGTTTCCCCGAATGCGATTAGCGATTCCATATCTAAAGTTAGGTTATTTATGAAAATACATTATTCCCTCAACCCAATGATCATTCCCTCATCAAAAAAATTTATAAGGGAATGACGATGAGGGAATGACGAAACGAAGAAATATTGTCATTAACTCGGCAACATAACCTTAGTTCTATATGGCCGTAAAGTGTACTCTAGTACTACCGGAAACATATACTATATCCTATAAATATTGTATAAATAAGTGGTTACTTTTTTAAAAAATGACGTGAGGGAATGATTCTTAAAAATGTAATATTAAAAGAATATATATTACTAAAATTGTTTTAACAAGACATTTTTTACCAACGTTCCAATTTTGGGTGTGAGGTAACTACCAGTTTACTTCTAAAAGAAAAAAACGGGATTCGGTAAAGTTCCAAATTTTGCGACAATCACGCTGTTTTAAAACGGTGAGGGAATGACAAGTTTTTTAAGGACAAATTTTAAAAGATATTTAATAATACTTCCATTCACTTTTTAAAAATTATAAACTTTTGTACTTACAGCCAATACTATCAAATATAAGTTAAAAATAATACAATAAACAATTTCTAAGAAATTGTTTGTTTTAAGTTTAAGATTCCATTTGAATTTAACAGTTGGGACATAGTGAGGGAATGACTTTCGAGGTACTTTCTTGAACGTATGTTTTTTATTAATCATATAAAAAGGTGATTTGTTTCGTGATTTGATACACCCAGTAAATTAGTTTCATTAAAAAAATTATTTATATATAACTGACGATCCCCGCCTGTACAAATCATTAAGGACATCAATTTCGATTTTTTTTGAGAACTAGCCATATGTAATAGTCTTTATCCATTTTAAACCAGTGTGTATCCGTAATTAGAAAGGCTCTATTGATCCTTGAAAGTTATACAAAATTTGAATTTTTACAATGAATACGTCGAAGATTTTCTTCATTACAAACTGGTCCATTTGACTTGAGCTAGCGTTAAACTACTGTACCGCAGGTCTGCGGTTTAAATATTTTAGATTTAATAAATTACCCTGTCTATTAAAAAAAAGTGTAACACAAAGTTTAATAACTGGAAACTATTATCTTTAGTATTTCAATTTAATAGTGTATTGACTATAACTTTCATAGTTAATAACCTTTTTTATATAAAAATGGTTCTTGTTTATTTAAATAAAAAGAGTTCATCTGCCCGACTGTATTTACCACAGACTTACAACTCGTACAAATCTCAACCGACTTTCTACAAACATAGGCGCTAGGAAAATTTGTTCAATATAAGTCGATAAACAGTTAATTATGTTTTATTATTTTTATTGACTAAAGTTAAAAAATATATATTAGCCCTGAGTTTTTAAGGGGGTCTGATCTAAATGTTCAGAGGGTGGTAGTATACCACTGCACCTAGACCTCAGTAGGTCCTTTGTGCTTCCTCTTGTAGATTTGAAATAGATGACGACGTCTTTATGATCCCTATTTTCGGCCAGTAATGACCAGTTCGTGCCCAGCATGGAGTTCCGTTCAAATGTGAGGGCGGAACAATCGCAAAGAATGTGTTCCACGGTCTTATTTTCTTGTTACAGTCTCTACATAATCCTGTGTCCGTTAGACCCATTTTAAATAGGTGTCCAACACCAGTTAATGTTCGGAGGTTCCTTCTGGACGTCATAAGGTTTTTTTTCGCTATTGACTTGTCTGAATAGCTCAGCATTAAGTTGCAGTTCGTAGTATCATCCCATTTTCCTTTAAACAGTCGATGGGAGTATTCTTTAATGATGTCTTTAATCGCTGCTGTTGTCAATCCAGTAGTGGGGACGGGACCAACTAGTTTCTGTCCCGCAGCCGCCCTGGCCAGCGAGTCAGCGGTATGATTACCTTTAGAAATGTCATATACCTTGATCCAGGATAGGTTAACCATATTATTTAGAGAGATGTTAGTCAGGGCTTGATGACATTCTAGTACAAGTCCCGAAGTAATGCGTGGTCTTTTCAGGTCTAGTAATGCTGGCCTACTGTCTTTAATTTCGTAGGCCGCTATGGCTCTGGCTGTCAGTTCGGATTAAGCACGCTGGGTTCGGCGCCCATTGTCAATCCGATTTTCAGGTTTATGGTTGGTGAGTATATACCACAGCCTGTGCCCACCTTGGTTTTAGAGCCGTCAGTGTACAGGCTCATGGTTCCTTTAGACTGACCTTTTATTGGTATTGTTCCCTTTATGTTGATAGTGTAGGGTTTATTGAAAAAGAACCTTGCCGTCCGCTCTTGCCTGTAGAATTGGAAGTTCCCCTGTAACATCCCTCCTCAGGCGTCGTCCAGTTGAGCCAGTGCCTACATTAGTGTCTAGACCGGGCATGCGGAGGCGTGTTAGAGTCATCATGGCCGCTTCCCTTACAAATATATCAAGAGGTTTGAGATTCAATATCACCTCCATAGCTCTAGTCGGTGTAATCCTTATAGCACCTGTGATGTTTAAACATAATATTCTTTGAATTTGATCTAGCTATGTTTCGCCGCCATCTGTTCTGTTTTGGACCACCACACTATGGAACCGTAAGTTACCATGGGTCTTACTATGGCCGTGTAGATCCAATGGGCTACTTTGAGAGATAATCCCCAAGTCTTCCCTATGAGGAAGTCTTATGCTGTATAAATATTTTTAAGTAGAATTGACATCATCGAGTTCTCGAGACTGCTGGCGTCACAACACTAAAGCGGGTTATTGCTAAGAATTTAAATTTTAGTATAAGTTAAAAAAAATGCAAAACTTGTCTGTTATTTGAGATTCGTACCTGATAGGGTACTTCGGCCAAGGTTTCAAGGTATAGATGGGTGCAAGCAGCATAGTCAATTAACCAATATAAATAGCAACTCAACCTACTGCCATTTTACTTTAAATTTTATGTTAAATTTTAAAAGCCAAAATAAAACTTTACAGAAATAATTTCAAATTTATTTAGGTAGAAAAGCTGGTAAAAGCTAAAGCTGGAAAACTATTTTAAGCCTTAATGAATTTTTCGCCTGGGAATTAAGCTTTTCAATAAAAACACAGAATTAAACGAAATTTTCGCAACGAATATTTTTATTATTTAAAAAAAAAAATCCCATTTTAATGGGTTGTCGCTTTCGGACCATTGCAGAAAATATTAGTTAATTTTTAACGGTAAAGCTATTACAATACATTTTTATCTTTTTTTTATTAAAGTATTTACTTCGCACTTAGCCTGCGCTGGCCATTGTACGTGGATATGTAAAACTTTTTTTTCTGTTGATTTTGGTATAGGCAATATGGCATTAAAATGGTGCTTGGGTAAAGTATGTAGAATTAATATGAACCGAGATGTAACATTTTAAAGTTGAGAAAGTAGTACAGGGTTTTCCCGTATAATTGCGCACCCCTTTAAAATCTTTATTTTTATAGATAGAAAAAATAGTTTATATGAAAGTTGCAAGATTTTTCATGAAGATTTGCATGGTGTAAGATAGAAAAACAAATGATGATCGGAAAATTAACAAATCACTATCAACTTCTGTTATTTTAAATGGAACACCCTGTATATAATTAAAAATTCAAATTCTGCTAATCTTCCTCTTTTCAAATATATATAACTTATCTATGTTGATAAAGAGTTGCAGTTATTTGAATTTAAAATCTGTTCTTATAAGCCATAGTTAGCCATGGATACAACCCAAAATTGACTTCTGTCAAATATTTATATTTTTGTTTGGTTTCAAGACGAACCATGGCTAACGCGACTTAACTTTGCCAAACTCTGGGTTGTATCCATGGCTAACTATGGCTTATAAGAACAGATTTTAAATTCAAATAACTCAACTCGTTTATCCAACATAGATAAAAAAATATGAAAACCTGCAACTTTCATATAAACTATTTTTTTTCTATCTATAAAAATAAAGATTTTAAAGAGGTGCGCAATTATACGGGAAAACCCTGTACATATTCTTAGTGTTGTATAGAACCTAATAAAACACTGTCTTTCACCATATAAGTTGTTTTATTGACGAGTCATAGACCTCTAGGAAAAGGTACATGTTTTTGCTGGAGAGATGGTCATCATCAGCTTAAAAACAACATTACTTAAAAGAAGGATGTACAAAAGGCCAAATATTACAAAAAAAGTTGACACATTTCTATGGTTTATAACTCGTCAATAAAACAAATTATGTGGTAAAAAACAGTGTTTTATTTTATTCTATAAAACACCATAGAATATGCACTACTTCCTCAACGTTAAAATGTCATATCTTGGTTACTATTAATTCTACATACTTTACCCAGGCACCGTTTTAAAGGTCGTAAAATAGGCTTGCTATTTGGTGACATATTGTCTACAGGGTGTCCGGAAATGACGATGAAAAATTTTAAAGGTACTAATAAATAAAATATTAAAAAATTAAAAATAATAAATATCCGAAATGTTCCAAAGGAAGAAGGTTTGAATGGTGTATAAAATGGTTTAAATTTGGACTATTAATACGGAAATTAACTTTTATCAAGGGTTTTTAAAATGTTTGAGGGATCATTTTTATCGGCCCCAATTTCTTTATAAGGGGAATTAAATGTTAAAAATTTTTGGGAATTTTTTTTTTTCAATTATTTTTATCTTTTAATAATATGTTTTTAAAATTTTACTAAACTTTTTCCCTTGGTATATTTAAGCCGACGGTTTTCGAGATAAACAAAATTTTAATGCTCAGATGCATAAAGTCGTCCTTTTAAGTCCGTTTATCTCGAAAACCGTCTACTATACGACTTTATACCAAGGGAATCTTTTAACGTAAAAATGTTTAAAGAAACATAATTTATTTGAAAGATAGCAAAAAAACACTCGGCGAAAAAAAATATGACCCTAAATAACTAACCACCCCTTTGGTCCCACGGCACTGGTTGCAATATGGGTCACCTGATATTTTTAAAAAGTGACCTCCCATCACTCTAACTTGTACGTAGAAGCTAATTTCTATACTGTAAGTAGATCCTTATAAATTAAATAAAAACCACTTTTATGACACCATCTTCAACTAAGTCCCTCTGGAGCATTTGATTGTTAATATCTTTTAATTTTTAAAATTATTAGAATTTTCATTTCATTCGGACACCTTATATCAAATCACAGAAAAAATTTAACAATCGAAAAAACATTAAAAATTAAAAAAAACTATGAGAGAAGCACCAAATTTTAAAAAATATCTCGTCTACTACAAATACTAAATCCTTTTACCATAAACCGTTTTATAGAACATGATAACAGCTTTATTTTTTTGAAACACCTATACCTAAATTCATGTGAAAAAAAGTTATAGGCCAAAATTTGACAGATGAAACAAATTGCATTTTTGCTTCGTTTTGTAAATATAAGTTGTTTTTTTTTGCATAAAATATGTGGCTATTTAAAACGAAGGAAAACATAATTAGCCTATGAAATTTTTTAATAGCCGGTTATCAACTAAAATGCCCAAGTTAATCAAAATCTTCGGCTTTGCTTTCGGCCGAAGTTTGTGATAAAACCCGAACATTGGCTTTAGCTTCGACAAAAAATTAACCTTCGGTCGGATACTAATAAATACCCCACAGTTCAAATAATTCATTTTAAAATGCAGTAATTATTCAAAACTACAGTCACATTTCTTTGTGAAAAAACTTTAAAGCTAAGATAGTTTACTCGCGACAATCTTAGACAAAATTATCGCTTTACAGTCACTAAAGCCCGGCCCCTTCAAAAGTCAAACCCCAATATCGGATAAACATCTTTTATCTTCGTCTCTTCTATGTCATCCGCGCTGAGCCCTCCTATCTCTCTCTAACAAAAATTGATGGTTGAACGGGCTGGGACTAGTGCGGATCATTATATTTTTTTCTATTTTACTTTAATTCGTAATGCAGTATTTTGAATGGACCCCAAATTTAGCGCTGTTTCAAATAAGATCGAACACGATTTACCAAAAGTAAAAAGTTCTCAATGCTTGAAAATATTAGTTTTGTGGAGACTGTACACACAACAATTGAGGTCCACTATTTTACACTTTTTGGATCCCCTTAGTCCCTAAATACATCATCCATAAGGACGATTACGTAAAAAAAGAATAAAATAGTGTAAACTTTTTCTTAATAACAAACAGACCTAGAAAGCTTTCAAAATCTTTTTTTAAATGGTCAACAATTAAGTTTTTTTAATTTATACTTTGATTTATATTGCGTTGGTTTTTGAAAAATATTGTAAGAGCCATTTTCAAGATATTCATGACTTTCATACATGACAAATATCGACAATGTTAATTATGCACAATTTGATTGTTAATATTTCGTTTCACAAACGATAATTTTGTTTTTCAATTAGGTAAAAAACACTTTTATTAACTATATTTCAATTTTATTTAATTCTTAAGAAAAGCCGTTTTACGAGTAAATTACCTTAAAGTGTCTAAAAATATAAAATAAATTAAGCAAGTTTTTTTATGTTTTTGAAATCGCAAATAAAAACAGGTGTGTGGAAGTAAAGTTAAAGTGTTATTTATTCTTTTGCTTTTACGTTAATAAAACTTTAATCCTAAAGAAAAGTTAATAAATTACATAGAATATCTGTGGGCCAATTTTATTATTTTTCCACGTGATGCCTCCTTTAAATTGGGCCATTCATTTCTAATTTTCGTAATTGAACGCTGTATAAAGTGCGGTGAAAGACGAAAATGAAATGAAAACCCCGAATTAAAATTATCGTCTTTTTGTTCCTCTCAAATGAAATAAAATGGAGTTTTTGAAGTGTAGGGCGACACCCAGCAAATTGATTTAACTGTAAGATCATTTTGTAAAAAAAGTTTTGGTTTTGTTAAACAATCATTTTTATTTTTTATTGACGTTATGTAAATTTTTAAGTTATAAATAGCAGTTTATTTTCCCTTTTTTTTCTGTACAACATATAGGCAATAAATTTATTACATGGCATGGTGCCCCTTTATTTTTTAGACAAAAAGTACATAAGCTATCACCTGCCACACTGTACACTTTATGTAGGTGTTTTTAAGTCTATAATGCGAAATTAGTAAAATTAAAATTATAAATACAATCGTCTAATTAGAAATTAGGATATTCTTGATAGAGGAAATTCCTAATCGCCTTTTAAATAACCTTGATATCCTATTTATTCTTGTATACAAATAATGTTAGCTTTTGTTCTCCACCTCTCTCCTCCTTAAATTATTTTTAATTTCTTTAGGTGTTATTTAAAATAGCCCTTGCTAAAACTCTTCTACAAAACATTTGTTTATATAAACTTCTTGCCAAATCAACGGACGAATGCGTTATTTGATTAGCATTGCAAAAGTAAGTTAATCTAAAAGTCATATTTCGAAAGTTTTAATTTTATGGTGATTTGTTAATCGACGTTTAGATTGTGCAAAAGAAAAGAAAAATTGAGACCAAATTATTATTTTATTTTATTACAGCTTCTCCTAAAATTAATTCTAATATTATCGAAAAATAAGTTGTTTTCTTATTAATAATTTAAATCTAATACAAAAGCTTTTTTTCGATACTGACTGATTAGTGGATATGGAAAGAAAGCCTTTCTTTGGTAGGAGATCAGTGTCTTTTTTAAATATTTATGGTGTCAGTACTTAATTTTAAAACGTAATGGATTCTTATTTTCGCCCTACAGGGTTTACCAATCGACAAAAGCGCAGAACAAAAAAGAACTGTAAACTAGCAATATGACTTACTAAATTTTACCTTTGATAAACGTTGTTTTTGTTTGTAAATGATATTAATAAAAACCGATAAGAAATAACAAAAGGTCTCCACAAGATTGGCTAGAGAAATTCTTCCCTAAGTGCTATTAATAGGACAACCTAAAATGCTACCCTCGTACATCTCCTTAAAGTCTGTTTGGCCCATAGTCCAATAAATGAAGGACAAAGCTGTGAATAAATCTGTACAGTTTTCCCTCTGTGGCGCAATTCTTAGGTCTTCGGAAATACTTTCAAACAAAAAAAGGTGGGCTGAAAATGGCCCCTCAAGGCCCGAAATATAGGTTTCCCGCTAATATCTGCCAAAATATGCGAATTGGGGAATTTTTGTAAAAAAAAAAATATCGCCAAAAATGTTTCTAAAACTTTTTTTTCGAAAAATCAATAGTTTTCGAGATAACTGGACCCAAAAGTTGCCTCATTTCAGCTGCCGCTCTACCGCTAGAATGCCGCTATCTTCATGGATTCACTTATAAGCGGGCGGACGAATCGTTCATTACTGGGGCAATAATGTACATTTTTAATCATTCAAAGTTCATCGGAATGGAAAAACCCGTACCTATCATTGCATATGAGTTTGGGTCCAGTCTGATTTTTTTAGAATATTAAAAAAACTGTCAAATTTTTTTTTCTCAATATTTTGAGAGTATCTCATTAATTTATTGATATTTTTGAAAAGATAGTTTGTTATTACCATTTCTTTTTTAATATGAGACCTTTGCAAGTGTTAAATGATCCCAGAAAATTTCTCTTACCATCTTTCTTGCGTTTTGATAAAAAACTGTTTTGCCCATCTGCATTTTTTAGCCGTTTCTGGAGTTCTAAAAATCTGTAGAATAAAAGCGAATCAAAAACCAATCCATTATCGAAATGCTTTTTAATGCACATCATTTGAAAGCTTAGATTGTCTTGTTTTTAAATGTACTTTTTTATTTTTGATAAAGTCCAATAATTTTTCAAAAATCAGGGAAATTCATCACACCAGTGGCTCGCGGACTCACAACTAACCACATCTATCCAGTGTGGAATGTTATGGATTTTGCGAAAAAAATGACAAGGACCATTTTTGTAGATTTTGAGGTATTTAAACAAAAATTCTCTAATTCTCTATTCGAGGAAATTCATTTTTGGGACTTTAGGGAGCCATTTTCAGCGGGTTCCCATGTCGGAATCGTGATAAACTTTTTCTCGCTCGAAAGCATCCGCAAAGAACTTAGAATTGCGCCACAAATGAAAACTGTACAGATTCATTTACAGCTTTGGGTACTTTCAGGTCTTCAGTTACTGGACTACCACATTTCCAGTTTTATTCGATTTTTTATCCCAAGAGTGTCTAGACTGTCAAAATTCTTACCTGTAAAGGTCTTTTTCCTTCCATCGAACATCCAAATCTGTAAATTCTTTATTAACAAACTTTCTTTTCACTTTAATTAAGAAATAAAAAACCTATTTTAATTTTAACTGGCAACAAAATTTCAAAAGGTAATATTGATTATTGATCTTTTTTTAAACCATTATTGATAAGATTTGAATAAAGGTTTCAAATATTTATTTTTTTTTTAGTTCGGAAGCCACTGCAAGTACTGTGCGAATTTAACATTTTCAAGTTTTGCTGTTTAACATCACATAACCTCAAGTGCATCCTGTCCGAGACTGATTGTTTAATTGATTTTTTTGTTGTTAATTATAAATTTGCTTATGGTAAAATGTCAAGACAGGTGGATATATGTTAGTAATTTCTTTTTAACACAAGATACTTTTTAAAACACGATACTACTATATGTTACTTATGTTTTCAGTAGCATACTGCAACCAAAAAAATATATAATAAAATTACTTAGTTCCAACAATAAATGTTTAACCAAATCATCACCACATGGGTGCTTTCATAAATATCCCGGCATGAAGCAAACAAAATAAAATTTTAAAGGATAAAAAGGAGAGGAAAACATGTCACGAATTTTCTTATTTATATGGGAATTTCATGTTTACGTGTATAAAATTTGTTTGCCTAAATATGCCTCGCTTTTCATGACTGAAATATGACTTTATGTCTCTTAAGATAAATGTCGTGACATATCACTTCTATATAAAAGGAAATTATGTTTATGTGTGTCTTTAGTGACAAACATATTATAATAAATTTCAAATTTATTTTTTATAAAAATATTAGTATACATACTATTACATACCAGTGAATAAAATAAAAGGCAATTTAGGCTTGTCATCTAATTAAAAAAAGGATAGGACAGGAACAGGAGGAGTAACCTTTAATTTTAAATTAAGTCATTCAGTATGTTATAAGATGTTCAAATGTCGACGTTCGATGTTATTCGCCGGTTTAGATGGACAAGCTTCGGGTCCAAATCTACAAGCCCGGCTGAGGTCTACATTTTGATTCTGTAATTTACTAAGTAGAGTTAAAAAGTTACTTATTTTTTACACAGGGACTAGTGGAAATAAAATATTTTCCTTCGTTGCAAAGGAAGCGAAATTGAAGGTATATTAACCTGAATTTTAATAACCTATAATATTTCCCATAACTTATATCTTCTGTTATTTAAAAATTTCCAATACTGGTTAAAACCAAATATCAACGCAATCATTTTTATGAAAACAAAGGCAATTTAATTATTATTTAAGCCTCTTATAGTTTTTTATCTACTAAAAGTCAACTTACTTTTTTTTTCAAATCTAACATGCTTCTCTTTAATAAACAAAAAAAAGCTTACCTGAAAATATTTGCTGCTGAAAATAGGCCTTCCGAAATCAACATGGGATCCCAGGCGTCCCAATCTTTTCTTGGTATTTCTGAGGGGTTTTTTTGCACCTTGAAAGTAAAGAAAAATCTAACATAAACGGATGTCAATTTTATAGTAAAAAATGAGTAACTATTGTTTTTAATTGTAAAAAGAAAACTGTAAATCATATTTTATTGTATTTTTTATATTAAAATAATCCACCATAAAAAGAAATAATTTATTCGCTTAAAAATGAGTAAACTTGGTTTTTAATTGTAAAACGAAAAGAACTGTGAATCATATTGCAGTGGATTATGTATTAAAAAAAGAGTGCAAATCGATATTCCATTGTATTTTTTTATACTACTAAAATAATCCAACATAAAAATATATTAATATATTTATTTAAAAAATGGGTAACCATTGTTTTAAACTGTAAAAAGTAAAAACTGTAAATTATATTGCACTGGGTTGTGTATTAAAAAGACTGTAAATTATTATTCCATTGTATTTTTTTATTATTAAAATAATTCATCATAAAAAATATTTATTTATTTTTTAAATGGGTAACTATTGTGTTTATTGTAAAAAGAAAAAACTGCTAATCATATTGCACTGGGTTTTTAAATAATGTTTTTTTGTACCAATACCATTGTGTCTTAAACCTATTTTTTATTTAAACTAATATTTATAAGTGCTTGTTTATATTCTCTTACCTCATAATAGGAGACAACTCTTAAGGCCACTGTGGCAACATATAAGGAATTCGTAATAAAGTCTATAACATTCCACATATCTCTAACATATTCTTCAAGTCCAACATCCCAGAGTTGTTTTATTTCACTCCATATTAAACCTAAAGGAAAAACAACAAAACATATAAATGAAATAAATATAACATTAAGGAGTTATTAGAAATAGATCAATTTTAAATTTAATAGTTCACATTTTAGTAATCTAGAAACTCTAAAAGTTTTTGCGACGGAGAAAAAATAAAAAATATTAGGATTTATATTTAAACTTCAACATTAATTTTCTGTTTCACTCTACTAAAGGCACCAAGAGACAATTGGATATAATAAAAAATGTCTTATTTTATCTCAGAAAAACATAAAAGATTCAAAAGCTTTTAAATCCAGACAGTTTCTATTGATTTCCGGTATCCAACCTTTTCAGGTTACATAAAATCGGAATCCAAAAGGTATTATCTTGCTAAACTACAAAGAAGGGAAAACAAATCGCAAATTCCGGATATATACCTGAGCTGTAGTTGGAATTTAAATGAAGGAGGCGAGGTTTCGGTATAGTGTAGCTGATAGATTTATCATAAAGGAAATAAGTCATTTGGTCTATTAACAATTAAAAAAGATGTTTTTTTCTTCAATACATAATATACCGTTGGTCAAAATTCTGTAAATAGTATTTGAACAAAAACAAATGTGAGAAGTAACCTTTGGCTTTCTTGACGTTATTTTTTAATAACAAAAATGGAAACGAAAAAAAACATTTTTACAGGGTAATTTTTATTTTTGGTAAATTAATTTGCACCAAATTATTAATTTTTGGCACATGACTATCTAGACCGACAAAACAAATAAAATATTTTCTTCAGAGCTGTCCATATTGGACATTTGGGGTCCGCAAAATTTTCTCGAAATTCAAAAATGTAAAAATATATGAGTGTCCCACTTAAAAATCGGAAATTGAACGTAAAATTTAATATTATATGATATTCCCAAGTTTTATTTTTCCACCTTTTAAATTGCGAAAAAAAAGGTGAGCCATCCTCCTGGATCACCCGGTATATACATTAGACTGGGCCAAAAAAATCAATTTTTTTTTGAAAAACATATTAAAAATATTGTTTAACTTGAGAAAAAAATATCGTGAAGGTTTGAGCCGTTAATATTAAGAGGTCTATCAACTTTATTTAAAGAAAATTAAATTCTCTACAAAAAAAGTGTTATTAAAAATTTTCGCCAGACGGGCTGTTTTCATGTAATCAAGCTTTAAACATTTTTACATTTTTTTGATTTAACTTTTTCATTTTGAAATTATGTAACTAACAAACAAATAATTTAAAAAAAAACATTATGTACTCTTAAAGGGAATTTAATGCTCTAAAATAAGAAAATGTTTTTACATAAAGTTACTCTTTCAAGTTTTTTACGGTGTTAATCCAATTTATTTTACTCAGTAAAACAAATGCATGTTTTACATCATTAAAAATAACATTTTATTAATCTTATCACTTAAAATATCTAATGTTCATAATATATCCAAACTGATTTTCGTTTAATAGATATTTATTCTACGAAAACTTAGTTTTATTTATTTTTTTCATTAAAAATAATTAAATATACAATATTTCACACATTTACAGAAATTTTCAGTATTTTTATTGCCATAGCGCTTGAGAAGTTGAGAAAAAACAAAACAAATAGAAGGGCAAAAAAGAAATGTTATTGAAACATGCGAATATATATATATATATATATATATATATATATATATATATATATATATATATATATATATATATATATATATATATATATATATATATATATATATATATATATATATATATATATATATATATATATATATATATATATATATATATATATATATATATAATATTATATATATATATATATATATATATATATATATATATATATATATATATATATATATATACGGGTGCCACAGATTCGATGCATGCATGGGATCCGGAAACCGTAAGAGATACGAAGTCGGTTAAATATGGCAAAGGCGCATTTAGGTGCCTAACAACATGCCGATTAGAAAGTTGTAAAATTCCGAGTACTTCCGGTGATATCCGGAAAAAACCGAAATTTGCTGATTTCGTTTTTATTTTTTTCTGACGTTATTTAAAGAGATATGAAAAAACAAAAGACACTTTCTTATGGCCACTTCTTAAGCTCTACAAAATTGCGTTGATAGATTTTCTGTACGACGTTTCGTTTTCGTTAGACCATCATCAACTTTATTTTTTTAAATACGGACCTGGGTTTTTAATTTAATTTTTTTGAACCTCTTATTATCCCAATTACAAAAATGTATAACACTTAATATTTATTAACAAATATGGAACGTCCTTATAAGAAATGATGTGCGTTCCTTGTCTTACTCATTGTCTCTTATGAAAAATATGTTTATTTAACAGAAAAATATTAAGTGTTATACATCATTTTAATTGGGATTTTAACAGCTTTAAAAAAATGCAATAAAAAGTTCAGTGCCGCATTTAAAAAAATAAAGTTGATGATGGTTTAACGAAAACGAAACGTCGTACGGAAAATTTTTCAACACTCTTTTGTAGACCTAAAAAAGTGGCCATGAGAAAGTGTCTTTTGTTTCTCCATATCTCTTTAAATACCGTCAGAAAAAAATTAAAACGAAATCAGAAAATTTCGTTTTTTCCGGATATCTCCGGAAGTACTCGGAATTGTACAACTTTCTACTCGGCATGTTGTTAGACACCTAAATGCGCAACTTTGCCATAATTTAACCGACTTCGTATCTCGTACGGTTTCCGAGATCCCCATGCATGCACCCGAATCTGTGGCACCCTGTATATACATATATAATATAATAAACAGTTTCAGCTCTTTTACAAAAGGGGCTAATTTTTGGCTTAAGGTGCTTTAACCCTTCCCTACAACCCCCCCCCCCTCCCCTAATTGCGCCTATGGCACGCGACCAACCTCGACTAGATCAACTAATGGGTAAATAACACATTTTACAGCCAATATTTCTGAAAATATATGAAAGTTCGACAATTCTCCTAGACTAATGCTTTTCTTCTATCGGTGAGATAAAATCAGTCCATTATACATGCGGTACGCGATTCGGGTTGAAGTTTTTGAAACTCCATGTTTTCTTACTTTGAGCGGGAAATTTGGCATTCCGTTTTAATTTTAATACGGAACTTTATGCATATAATTAGAAGCACTCGTACATTGTCGTAACGTAATGTTAGAGAATTATTAAAGAGTAGAAATGAAAGCGAAGTGCAAAGTAAATTTGGTTGTAAAGCATAGCTTTAAGAATTGAAGCGCGTAGATTTAACTAAATATTGTATTAAAGGGTAATAAAAGGCATCTTGATTGATAGATTGAGATAGCGCCTCTTAGTTTGTCTCACAGAGAGAGCTCAACATACCAAAGCAAAAAATAGCATTTATTATACACACCATTTAGATAGGTGGGTTTCATTTTTTGTTTTAGGTAAAATTATATTATAATTGAGATTGTAATATGAGCAAATATACCCCAACTCTTTTTTTCAAATGAAAGTCCATTCTTTTGTTGTTGTCAGCAATAAAATCTTCAATCACTTTTTTATAAAAGTTCAAAACATCACTAATCATAACTTTATAATTATTTCTCAAACAACTTTCAATTAATTTTAAAATTAAAAAAAAGTATTTCTGATGTAGTCATTAAAATGGTAAGCAACATTTTTAAAACCTAAACAACTTTCTTAAATTTTTTATTTCCTGTATAATCACTGCCTATAAAAAAGACTTGATGTGTTTTTAACGCGAAGGCCGAAATAAGTACCTGGACGCCTATTCTGGTAACTTAATTCGCTTAGCGTTTCGTACACGCTGAGCGTCTCATGACGTCAAATTCGTATAGCACGTGACCAAATGATCAAAATTGGTATTCAGGTTTGTTTTACGCTGTGCATATACATGCGCGCGAAGCGCACGGTAAGCGTCCTGAAAAACGTCTACCATTTGGTAGCCGTTTTGTGTATAAAGTGCGCTAACCTATATGTCTGTGTGGCGCGGCGTAAAAAAAATAATTTTAGTAATTATTAGTAAATATAGATTTTTCTTCTATTTACAATGGCGGTGCCATATATTGGAGGGATGCTGCTGGACAATATAGAAAATAACATTTGCTTTTGTGTTACCATTTCCGGATTTTGTTCCATAAACTCTATTAAGACTGTTTTTTGTTGTGGAGAGTAGTGATGTAAATTTCCGTATCCTTTTGATATTCGGATTATACGTATTCGGAATCAAGAGAGATTCGGATTCAATATTGAATACGTATCCATAAGAAGTCCTTATAACATAGGCAACCGTAAGCGCGGAGTCGCGCATAGCTGATACCGGACGTGCCGGTGCGGCGGGCGAATAGAGGAAAGGATACGAATTCAAAGACAGTTGCAAGTAATCAACAGGGTTGGCGCAGTTGCTTCAAATTCCGCTTTATGTTACAAAATATTTCTCTATTTTCGCTATGCCTATCAAAATGTTTGTTCTGCTAAAAAAATTTATAAAATAAACTAAACGGTAAATAATAGGTTACGGTTAAAAATATATAACAGTATACTTAAATTTATTATGTTATTAATAGTTATAGCAAGGCAACATAGAAACAAATATTCGTTTCAACATAGGAACAAAGAATATAAAACAACAGCTCTGCAAGTCAAATGTAAAAAATATAACTTTCTGAGGTAACCTTTCTTTCCTTCCCTGCATTTTTAATTTATAAGTTTTTGAATTTTTTAAAATGGGTTACGTTAAACTCGAAAGGTAAACAATACTGTTTTTTGCTTGAAGGTCAAGATAAAGTTGATTCTATTTTTTTTTTGTTTTATTATCTAGCATATAAAAGAAAGTTCGCGCAACATTTACGTTTCCGTGAGGGAGTGACGAAATTATTGGCTTATTTTTTCGCATTAAAAAATAAGTATTTATTTAAAAAAATAAGTTTTTTACGTATGCCCAAAGTGCTTTAATTAAGGGAAACGCCATCCGGGGACAAATGGAAAAATCTTTATAAGACAGCTCGTAACGATTACGGATCCGATCGCATATTCGAGCCCGCGTCGATGCCGATCAACCGGCAGTTGGAAGAATTCATCCGCACCCGTTTCGATACCGAATACGTATTCGAATTTACGGACTGATTCCGGAATATACGGATCCGTTTAATATTCGGATTCAACGAAAATTTGGATACGTATTCTTACATCACTAGTGGAGAGATGGTTTTTTTCTCCATTTTTTCCAAATTTTAACCAACAAAATACAACATAAATAATATTTATAATATAGCCATAACCTAGAATTATGACATGATACTATTACTCGAGAAGATAAACCCACGCGCATGAGATAAGCCTATCTCTCTCGCACGCCTGACGTCACTCGATGACAATTTCCCCAGAAACGGCGAGTTTTAATATGGCATTCCGATTTCTGTTTAGATGTTAGATGGATTAAGCGCATGATTTATTTATTTTTTAAACGTCATAAGTAATGCCAAAATACAATAAACATTAAAAAAGGCTTTAAAACACTGCTTTCCCAACCGACAAGCAGAATTGTTGTCATCGAGTGACGTCATGCGCAACGTCGTACGAAATTAAATCGCCAAGTGGTTTTATCTTCTAGTAATAGTATCATGGAATTATGATGACTCGTCACGTCTTCTTGTCAAATTTCGGTAATTTGTTAAATAGTGAGAAATCAAATTTATCTTATATAAAACTGTGGAATGCTATTCCATAAAATCTTTCAATTTGGCTGTAATTTAAGAAGGAGGTAAAATTTCATACAATTTGAGTTAGGTCAGTGGGCGTTATAAAAATAAAAGTGTCCGACAAGTGACTTCAATTCGTGATCAGCTGACTCAGCTGAAAGTATTTAATCATGGGTAATACCTTATTATATGTACACAAACCTACCTTTCTCCATTCCTTCCATGTTTTTGTAGCTCCTGGAATGGAATTTAGAGTTACCGTTACTGTTTGCCATAATCTTGATATATCGGCGTTGGTAAATTGGTTTGCTCTGCTTTTGTGTTACCATTTTCCGGATTTTTGTGCCATCAAAGCCTCCTATTTAGAATGTTTTTGTTGTGGAGAGATGGTTTTTCTCCATTTTCCAAATTTTAGCCAACAAAATACAACATAAATAATATTTATAATATAGCCATAACCTAGAATTATGATGACTCGTCACGTCTTCTTGTCAAATTTCGGTAATTTTATGTTGGAACACTGAAAATTTGGGGTTGCCAAGTTGTGCTTAGCGAATTCGACGGAGTCTGCTCGAAGAGCGCACGCACGCCAACGGGAATACCAAAACCGATCGGTTGGCGCGGCTGCCATGCGAGGCGCACGCCGTGCGAACTCGGCAGCGCTCCCTCGAAGCGTAACGTTTTACCAGAATGAGCGTCCAGATCGGTTTCCCTCGAGCGCGATGAGCGTAATCCGGGTATCGAGGCGCGTATTTTAAATTCATTTAAGGCTCAATTCAAAGATCGCGTAAATAGTATTGATATTTTTCATTAAAATAATTAAATCAGTATATGGTGAAAAATAAAATATATTTATATAATATTTAAACTCTAAAACAAATTAATTTATGTGCATAGGTCAAGGCATGAAACATGATGCTGTTGTAAAAGGAAACAAGTGTGAATTTAATAACATTTAGTTAGTAATTGTACTTAGTTTTAGTTTTGTTTATTTATTTATTAAATGTGTCTAGTTTCCTTTTTTTGTTTTTTTTGACTCAGCCTTTTCCGATTTTTCTGTGGCATTTTTATTTATTTCTTTTTTTTAACATAATTATTTAAAAGAATGTTTGAAAATATAGAGCACATCATAATAGACTTATATTGCTGTTCTCGTTACCACAAATACATTGCGAGCATAAATCATTAAAGCCATTCATGTTGTCTAGTGCTTAAATTAGTTAGATCACACAGGATAGCTTTTTGATTTTCCATTTTTGAAGTCGCGCTCTCAGTATCAGGGTCATTAATAATTTTTCTCAAAATCGCGCACATATGGAACAGAACGTCTTTAACAATTTCTGTAGGAACCTTTAAACCGCCACGTTGTAGACAATCAAAGTATTCGTCGTCAATTAGGTTTCCTTACTTTCAACAAGAAAAGAAGCCACAGATCATTACAATTATTATATTTTTTTACAATTTTGTGGGCAGCATAACCGGCTATATAAATTTGTACCGATTTGTCAATTTCATATTCATTTAGGTATTCAGTTTAGTAAAAACAAAAATTTTTCAAGAGTGTAATTATTTTGGTATTGTGCAATCCAGATCATTTTCCTGGATACAGCTGTCTCCTGTTTTTTTAATCTCAGCTAAAGAGAAATTACCATCCTTGGCGCTACAATATATGTTTGAGTCTAATTTTTTCTCAGCATTTAAAACTATCATCAAAGCTAACATTGTAATTACAACCTCCGAGAGATCTTTCATGTTTTACCAAATCTTTTTCTAACTTTTATTAGTAAATTTACCTGGTAAAATATACGACAAATCAAATTTTGAAAATGAATGATCTAAATTATTTCTAGTAAAACAGAGGTACTATGGTAAAGTGCAGAATAGGTGTCGTTTGTAAGGCGACCATTATTGTTTTCAAGTTTATACCAAAGCTTTAGGCAGGACTTTTTTCAGGAAACAGGGACTGTTTTGAGAAGTAATGTGGTAAATTTGGGTACTAGGCACTGCATTTAACTGATACAGTTTTGGTAGACACCTTTTACATTGACCCATCGGCAAGCGATAATCATCCTCCTCAATAATGTCACTTTCTACAAAATGCTTAGCGCAAACCACAGAATATTTTGAGGTGACCATGACTGTCTAGGAATATTCCTAAACTTAATGGGCTTAAAGGTTTTCGTCCTTTGGAAAGGTGAAAACAGACACAGCTAGTTCTCTGCATCAAGAAGTTTTATAATTGGTTTGCACCCAGGCACACAACAAGACTTGGCATGGTAAATTAATTAAATTGAGAAAATACAAGAAATTCTGGGGAAAATAATAATAATAACAGTAACTAAATAATTATCTAATAAGCGGCACCAAGTACCTATGCAACGCAATAACAAAAATCAAAACAGACAGCAAAATTCCAAAATGTATACTACGTACTTACAGTAATTCAATTGCAATATTTGATACTGTTTTTGGTAAGCTAAAAAAATACCTTCAAAATTAAACCAATTTGAATCATTAAAACACACTTTCAATTTTAATTATTTTTAAAAGCACACCACAAAATGTCAAGTTCGTTTGCCGCCATTTCACTTTAAGTACTTCATAAAATACCAGCACTTTTCTGCCCGCAGATATTCTTGTTTTTGCGCAATGTCTACGGAAAAAAACTGTCAGTCACTCACAAATTTCACACAGTAAGACCTTTTACAGGTTTAGTCTTTATCTTAACAATATTTTCTTTCAAGGTTGGTTATTCACAATAACACAAGAGAGAAACAGGTCATTCAGCATCAAATCATATGACTAAACAACATAAAACGTGTGTCAGCTGATCGAGCATAGTTGCCAGATTTCCTTGTTCACGGCTTGTTAAAGTGAAGTAGGGCTGTGGTATTATCCAATTTGGAGCAGTTGAATTATAATCATATTTTTTGACATTTTTATTTCAAATTATAATTTATAAAAAGGTGGTAAATGTCTCAGAAGTTGCCTTCTCTCCGATTTTGACCAAGATTGGTATACGGGGGTTTGAGCGCTAGTTAAAAATCTGAAAAAAATATTTTTCGGCAACGTTTTGCGCTTTCGAGATATTTTTCATCAAAGTTGAAAATCAAACTAACCTTATTTACACTATTCCTTCCTTTTTTTGCACAGAATTCTTGATTTTTAACTAAATTGGCAGACAATATTTCATAAACACCTTTTAAAAACTTGTTTTTATATTTATTTACACCTTTTTCCATTTAATTGTAAACCTCCACTTTCACACGCACAACGTGGCTGCAACCATGTATACACTAGGAATTTTATGAGAAAAATGGCCACTGCCTTGTGAGCCACTTTAGTGTAAAAATCAAGAATTGTGTCTACAAAAAGGGGATATAGTGAAAATAAGGTTAGTTTGATTCACACAACGATGAATATCTCGAAAACGAAACGTTGCCAAAAAATATTTTTAGACTCGTAATCAGCGCGCCCAAGAAACCCCCGTATACCAACTTTGGTCAAAATCGGAGAGGAGGCAACTTTCGAGACAATTACCAAAAAAGGTGTTCCAAAAATAATCTTATTGGAAAAAACATATCTTATTTAATATATTACAAAATAAATTATTTAAATGTCAACCAAGAAAACGCAAAACTTTTCTACTGACTTCTGTAGCTATTAAACAACACATCCTCGTGTACAACACACATGCGCAATAGTCTTCTAACCCCTAGGCCTATGTAGGGGGTAAATTAAGACTGTATTTGTTAGACAAATATATCAAATTTCATGGCTAATTGATAAAATTAACAAACGTAGCGATATCGCGTGATAATGATAAACCTTACGGTTTTTTCATTTTGTGATGTAACTATTAAAATCAGACATAGGGTATGCTACATAAAAAATGCTAAGAATATTAAGAAGATTGCAAATCTCTAATAAAAAAATAGGAAACTCATTTAAAATATTATAGCAGATACGAACAAAAATTGTTGGATTAGCAATTTAGAGTTTTTGTATAGTTCCTTATTTTTAAAAAAATATTGTTCTTTAGCTTTCAAAAGTTTGATAATTTTAGTAAAATTGGGTCACGACCTAATTTTACTAAAAAAACCATAAGCGGGTAGCCTTCATAAAATACAATTTCCCAGCACAAGTATAAAAACAAAAAAAGCGCTTGGTTAAACCTCTTTTAGGAGACCACCCCAAAGAAAAATTGGCACCTTCAACCGAAATTAGTTACAGAGCAAGTGAAAGCAGGTATACTATAATTTAATAAGCCGCAAAAGCTCGATTTCACGGCACAGATTTTTTTTAATTGACCTATTAAAAATAATACCAACATATCAACACTCACTGGATTCATACCCAAGCGTTTTGGCGATAAAGAAGCACACTTTTATCTTTTAAAACTTTCACACCTTGGCGACGACGTCGATGCGTAGAATAACTGTTATCTGAAAAATAGGTTGCTTTAAATTTCCAAAGGCTTATTTCTCGGCTTTAAATTTTTAAAGGCGGGTTTGCCTGGCTAGTGTTAATTATTATTTTAACGGGTAAATATCCTAAATGTATACTACTAATACACCCAGTCTCATTCCTAAGTGGCTTTTCCTTTATATGTCGTTGCTGGTTACACTTACAGATCCGAACATGCACGATTGCTTATAAAACATACCGCTGTAACGGCGTAACGTGTTTTAAGAAATAAGTCCACAGAACTACTTAATTATAACACAAAATATTAACAAATATACCTGACGTGAATTTTGAGCTTATAACATTAAAAAGTTTTGGCTTCAAATTTTCTTATTAAAACTTTAATGATTAAAAAACAAACAATTTGCACTTGGTCCTATCTAGATATATACCATTATTTAACAAAAACATTACTTGGATGCGACTTAACCTAATAATTAGACTACATTTATAATTAAGCGACTTATTAAAGGTATTTTGGTTATTACATGTTTGTTTGTATAGATAGAGTAAAAGTTTTTTAATTATAAAGTATTTCGCAAGTGTTTTTAATTAACATTGAAAAAATTCATTACTTACTTGAAAAAAAAACGCAAATATGGACTTTGCTACGTTCCTAATTTGGAACATTATTTAATGTTGCTAGCTTTTCGGAGATATGTTTATTAAGAAAATGTACAGTAGAAAAATATTAACTAGCCCTATTTTATTATCGCTAAATCTTGTTTGCCTCTTGCTCACTTGATTTACTTTGTGCAGAAACTGCCCTGACACTTTATCGGCCAGTGATGATCGCGTTGTTAAATTTAGCAATGACAGCAATTGTTAAAAGTTAACAACGGTTTAGAATGTTTAACAAAACGTCATTATCAGTGTTTTTCAATGATTTTAGTAGGCAACCTATCAAAATCTGACATTTTGTTAAACATTCTAAACCGTTGTTAAATTTTAACAATTGCTAAGCCCAACCAGCAGAATGGGACGTAGAGATAGAGTGGGCCAGAATGTCACTATGGGGGAGTTCAATTTCGAGAGGGTCGCAACGTTTAAGTATTTAGGAGCCACAATTTCTTAGGATAACAATTTGACAGAAGAAATTAAAGTTAGAATTCAAAGTGGTAACAAATGTCTCTATGCACTAAAGTCTGTACTAGCATCGAAAAACATCTCACGAAGAACAAAAATCATAATTTACAAAACCGTTATAAGACCCACTGTTATGTATGCTAGCGAAACCTGGACCCTGACCAAGGACAACGAACGGAAATTGAGAGTTTTTAAAAGAAAAGTACTACGCAAGATTTTTGGACCACTGCGAAGCCCCGTAACACAACAGTACCGAGTAAGAACCAATCAAGAAATATCAGAATTATATAAAGATCCAGATATTGTAAAGGAGATAAATGGGCGGGTCATGTGCAAAGGCAGCCTGACTCAAGGATAGTGAAGCTTGCATGGGAGGGGGCACCAATGGGACGAAGACCTCTGGGGCGTCCCCGAATGAGGTGGCGTGACAATATCAAAGCAGATCTAAGGTCCATTGGAATGGAATACGACCTAGGATTGATGGAAGATCGGCAACGATGGAGACGAATAGTACAGTCGGCCAAGATCCACCCCGGATTGTAGAGCCATGGAGTAGTAGTAGTAAGTCCATTGCTAAATTTAACAACGCGATTATCACTAGGCCGTAAATGTAATAGAAGGGGCTCCCGTTAAAGTTGTTTTTAAAAATGATGGTTTGGGTATAAGATGTAATTTTGGCATTTTTTAAAACTGTGCATTACTTACAGCTGCTAATCTGTTGTGAACAGTTTTGGAATTTTTATAAGATATTGTATCTGGCGGGGTACAATTTAATCCTTATGAGACTTTCACAACTGAAATAGCCATTTAACAGACAAGTATATTAATAAGGATGACTAAAGGATCATTTAACCTGTGAGTCTATCAAAGACGTTAACGGTTAAGATCATTAATCCCCAATTAACGCCCGAGTTGGTTACATTGTTTTTAGTGTAATAGATAGGAATAAGACAAGTTGGTACAATTACCTTTTCCTGTCTAACTATTTTTTTTTAAATGGTGATCCCTTTTTGACAAGCATTTTTCGAAAAATAATTTTTCGACCTTTCAAACGATACTAATTTATTTGCGATTGGATTGAAAATAAGAACATAAATTGAATATAACTTAGCAAAATACTGAATAATATGTTTTTCTACTTGCGGGCGCAAAGTACTTACTTTGCGCACCGAAACTCTTTGCGCACGCATTTTCGTTCTGCATATTTGCTGACTTTATGGTCGATTTTTTAATGTATTAATAACTTCTGGAAGAAATAATATTTAAAAAAAAAAAGGGTTCTAATATTCTTTTATTGTGCTTTATTAATTTTAGATACATTTGGCGCTTAGTAAATATCCCATATCAATTTTCTTTATTATCATTTTAATATTTTTTCAATGCACCATGTATTTCATCACCATGCTAAACAAAAAAAAATAAAGGGAAATTTTTTTTCTTGTTGCTGCAGCAACCAAAAAACATTTTCTAATGTCGGAAGCATCAAAAATTCGGTAAAAGTTTAAAATAAGTTTCTAAGCATGGAGGAAGAATTGCCAGACGATGTTTTAAAAGCCGCAAGTTTCGCCAACTTAGAGCTCCTGCCGATGCCGGCAAAATCAAAAGAAAAGTACGAGAAACAGTATAATTCATTTAAAACATGGTGTGAAGAAAAAGGCCTTAGAATTTTGAAAGAGGAGGTACTTTTAGCCTATTTTCTCAAATTAAGCAAGGAATTTAATCCAAATACTTTATGGTCGAAATACTCCAGCTGAAAAGTGTTTTAAAGGTCAAGAAAAATGTAGATATCGGCAAGTTTTATAAGTTAGCAGCATTTATTAAAAACAAATGTAGGCTTTTGGTCAAAAAAGTCAAGTATTTTTTCAAAAGAAGAAATATCTGAAATTTAAAGAAGCACCTGATAAATATATCTTTTGATAAAAATTGCGACCATTTTGGGGGTTGCTGGCGCCTGCAGACGAGAAGAAGTCGCAAAAATGAAAACATCCGACATCGAGGACAAAGGCAACCTAATTGTTGTGAAATTCCAGACGCAAAAAACTATACCCCCTACTTTCGCCCCGTCTGAGGAGATCAACGACGGAAAGTATTTGTTCTTATATCGGAAGTAAAGCATAACGGCCACCGACAATACATCAACGGTTTTTTTTTATTTAAAAAGGGGGAAATTTTCACACAACAATGCGTTGGGATCAATACATTTGGGAAGATGCTTTCTAAAATAGAAATTTTTAAAGTTGCCGAACCCCAGCTATATACCGGCCACAGCTTCCGGCGATCTTCTGCAACGTTACTTGAAAGGAAAAGGACTCATAGAAAAAGCGGTTAGGCGGTTGGAAATCGACAAGGTAGCCGGGGGATACATTGAAGAATCAACAGGCTAAAAAAGGGGTTAAGAAAAAAAAAAATTTAAAATGCAACAAGCCAAAAATCCAAGAAGCCAGATAAATGTCCTGTTCCACAGACGCTGTTCAATCAGCTAAAACACAAGATTTCGTCTTAACATCGAGCACGAACCATCATAAAATTCCCGAAATCATTTGAAACGGCCATAAACCTTCAACATAACTTTTGTACTTTTAACATTAATATTGTTAATAATAATTAATAATATTTTTTTTTTATAATCAGTTAAAAAAAAAAATTAATTATTTACTTTAATTTTTTTAATTTTTACTGAAATATTCTTATTTCTAATAATCATATTCTTTAATAAAACGCTGTAAAAAAAGTATTCGCAAGTAGACAAAGTATTTTCCCAAAAGGGAAAAATGATTTTCCGCACGCCAAACAGTTAGACGAACGACGCAAAGCGGAGTTGGAAAATTTTTTTAAAAGGGTTTTGGGAAAAAAAAATATTTACTTTTGAAATGTGTATTATGGATAGCCATGGTGCATAATATTTTTTAGTTATTTTTATTAAGTCTTCTTTAAAAAACTATATTTTCACTTAGGTAATGACAGTGACATATTATGCTTCATGGGCAGAAACTAAAAGATTCTGCATTTTCATTAGGTTTCAATTAGATTTTTTTTTTAAAATAATGTATACTTAAACTGAAAAAGTTGATATGCTGTTAATAGTTGGAGAATGTCATAGAACTTTAAGGAATGCTGCTAAGTTGTGTGCTCAGAGATTAGGATTTTTTTCGACATCATCCAGCCCATTGGTATTTTCTGTATGTTTAGAATTGGTTAAAAAAAAAAAGGGTTTTTAAAAATAAAAAAGACTAAAATTAAAGTTTAAATCAAAAAAAAACAAAAAAATTACTGAAAAAGCCCGGATATAGATCATTTTAATATCAGTTAAATTAACATTTATATCCTGTCGATGGCGATAAACGGGTAGTGTTTTGTGATTGGCTGTTTCAAAATCATAGAGTTAATCCAAATTTTATCAACTTTATTCTGTGTTCCGACGAATTCTGATTTACTAATAATGTTATGTTCAATAAGCAAAAAGATCGGTACTGGGATAAACAAAATCAACATAAAATGAAAGAGGGCAATTTTCGACAAAGGTTTGGGGTTAATGTCCAGGGTGGTATCGTTGGAAACAGAATAAATGGGTCAATAGTTTGTCCAATCATGGTCACCTAGATGCAATAGTTATAATAATAATTAATGGATTTTAATGATTTTGATAATAATTACACTCATTTAAAGTTAGCAAAACTACTATTTTAATTTTTTTAAAATGTGATCTTTTAGACAACTATTTTTTAGATAGAGCATTTTTACCCAACACATCCATATCGTTAGTTTTGAAATCTGTTCAGAAAAAATTATTACAAAAATAAAAATAAAAATCATAATACTTAAGAACAAACCAAGCATGCTTAAACTTCCTTCAAACAGCTACTACAGCAAGTCAATTCAACTGTCAAGGTACATAATATGAAACAAAAGGGTTTAATTGATTTTTAAGTAATATTATAAGAAATTTAAAAGGGGTAGTTTTTGCATGCTTTAAAGGGTGTTAAATATTATGATACAATAAAAATAAACTCTAAATTTGCAGTTTTTTAAATTAAATCTTAAGCGATATAGGCGCATTGCGTAAATAATGCTCCATCTAAAAAGTATATGTCAAAAAGATGTTTCAATTTAAAAAATGTAAGCTATTTATAAAAAAGTAGTTTTGTTAAGTTTGCTCGCCTGTAATTATTACCATAACCATTTTTTCCACAATTGTATTTTTTGCCATTGTTTAAATTTAACAGATTGATATAAAAGCGATAATGGCCACCTAAATGTTATAATAGGCTAAACCAAATAGTTCGTTGTAAGTAATAGTTAATTCAATTTTAACTTGGCTCACCTTGAAGGACTGTCCTAAAAACGTAAACTTAAGAAACTCAGTTTGATGTTAAAACTGGAAAAAAACATATATTACCTAAACTGTTTTGATTTTACTCTTATTATTTTAATCATCTGAAAGATTCTTGTATTATACACATACATTAGTACCCTGTAGATATTTTGCGGTCCGGCAAACTTTAAAACTATTTAAGATCATCTTATAGTGGTAATTTTGTATTTATAAGCAAATTACCCAAATTTCTAACTTTGATTCCTGTTTTTTTTTCATTTATTTATTTTAAGTTATAATGTGGTTTGTTATATTTTTCAGTGGCGTATTTTTAGACAGCCCTAACCTAATTTTGATTGAAGTATTATCAGTAGACCCCATGGTCTGACATACTACAATGTTAAACAATTTTACCGATGCCGGTTTGTAATGTAGTTAGTGTGGGATTCTTATTTAAAACAACTTTAAACGTTCAACCATCTATAGTTGTTAGCAACCAAAGCAAAGAATTTTGGAAAGTAAGTAATGTTTTAGGTACATAAACAAGGCTTATGGGTGTCATAAGTTTATAGTCTAGCTTGGCCTTAAAAAACCCGTCCAATAAAGCCACGCTTTCTGCACTTATTATAACTCCTTGTAGTAAAAATATAATACACGCCTTTAAACACTTTGCCCTTCTGTAGTTTTAGAGCTCCTCAAATTATTGTATCTATTGTGATACACCTAAAAAAAAAAAAAAAAGGTTTTAAAAAAAAAGTGTTTTAAAAAAAATTTTTTTTTTAAAAAAAATTTTTTTTTTTTTTTTAAAAGGGGGCTTTTTTTTTTTTTTTCCCTATTTCGATTTTAGGCAATCTGTCAGTTCAATGGGCTCAATATGACTGAGCACACTTAGTCGTTATACCCCGAACAAGGATCGAAGCGGTCCCAATGTAAAAAAAACATAAATCCGCCGCAATAATACAAAACATATTTTAAATTTAAATAGCTCATATAACTTAAAAATTTACCTACAAAAAGTTCAAGACTGGGTCCTTCGTTAGTATCTTACATGTTTGCAACTCTTTATATTCATTGTCACAAATGGAAAAAAGTATACTTACCAACGATTTTTCTTATTTTTAGCATAATCTTACCTGAAAAAAAAACATTTTTTTAAACATTTAAAAATTTTTCATTTTTTTAAAAATATACCAAGGGCAGAAAAATTATTTTTTTTAAAAACGCCCCCCGATCCCCAATTTTTTTTTTGGAAAAACTGAAATGTAAATGAAAGTATCTCTCATACATTAGATTTTGATAGTCTAAAAGCCAGCTTAAAGCAGACAACATATATATTTTAACAAACCTCAAATTTCATCCAGTGAGTTTGCTATACCCAATAAACAAGACATGGGGACTAGCTGGGGCCCCCCCGGTGGAAGGGTCCTCAGGTGTGACAGGTGTGACAGGAATAAAAATGGTTCGCGCTGAACGAAAAGTGCACTGTCTGTCTGGTTTTTGTAACCAGAAAAAAATAATATAGATACAAAATAGTTTAATAAATAACATATACATTTTAGATTTGTTACTTTCAAGATTAAAAATTTTTGGAATATTTAAAGGTGTCTGTCGTGATGTCAGAACCGCTAAAATTGTCTGCCATCATTATTTTCCGATTACAGTAAAATTATATTAAAAAAATATTAAAACGACAGACCTTTTAAAATACTATTGAAATTAACCCGATTTTCATATCTGTCACACCTGAGTGACCAAAAACTCACCGCGGCCGGGCTTAGATAGTCCCGATGTCTTGTTTAGTGGGTATAACAGATCCACTGGACGGAGTTTAAGAATTGTTAAAATATGTGTTGTCTGCTTTGAGCTGGCTCTTAGACTATCACTGTTGCTTTACGAAATGTTTGGCAAAAATGTATAACAGATAATGTTTTTGTTGCGTTTAGACTTCTGTTTTATCATTTTATCACAAAGAAACAGTTTAAGGACAATTCTTGGACCCAGGTAACAGGATAAACTATATTGCTTTTCCCATCCCAACTATAACCAGCCTGGTAAAAAAATCAGGCCTATTATATTATTATGTTATGCTCCGCTTTTCTTAACTAGGTCTGGTAGATTATTGTCAAGATGTTTGTGCAGAAGTGGGTTTTTGCTATGTAGATTTCTAAACAGTGAAGGCTTTTTGCATGTTAGTGTTTTGCAGTTGTATATTAAGTTTGAGGCTGTTTTCTGCTCCTCCTCCCTGCAAAGCCTGTATACTGTAGGACCGTTGTGTATGCCTATTTTTTGCAAATAATTCCTTAGATGACAGTGGCCTCACATAAGTCCTACTGCTTAGCTTATTTAAATACGCCCTAGAAGGAGGGTATCAGCTGTTTCTTAGATGCATAACCTAGAGTTGCCCTTGCATGTCTGTGGCCAGTTGACGCATGCCAAGGGCCTAGATGTTGTTTTTGTTGTCATCTGTCTATTATTGGTGCCGTCGCCTGTTCTGATAGTCCAAAGACTGACTCACTGCCTTTTATACCTGAGTGTCCTGAAACCCAGAGAAGATCTATCATGTTGTTCCTGGCGGCAACTCCTTTTGGGTCGTGCCTATCCTCTATCGTAATATTGGATGTAGAATAATGGGGATTCAATTCAATGCTTTTAGGGCAGCCTGACTGCCTGAGGGAATACGTATGTTTTGGTTGTAATAAACTCTTTTTACATTTTCCTGAATACATTTTTGGATAGTATAGATTTTTGCTTGATATACTGCCGCTTGATTGTCCAGTGGAAAGCTGGCCACTCTGTGTCTTGTCCCGAATACATGAGCACCATGGTATCATACAGGCCTCTGGAAAGTGATGGGGGTAAGTATTTTAGGATCAAATATCAGGATCGCAGCTGACTTACATGATTTATAAATAAATTTGATCCTATATCCAAAAGCTGTCCGTCGATGATATCCGTTGGCCTTGTATGACCATATTTTCTAGGATGTTGTGTCAATATTGGTCTATTATTTTAAATTTTATAGGCGCTACTGATGATGCTTTCGTTTGGATGAAAAGATTCAAAATATTTAAACCCGAAATAATTTTCATAACCATAGAAAGTGTGCTTTTCAGAGGCGCTGGTCATTTTATCCCAACTATTACTAGCTTATCAAAAAAAAAAAAAAAAAAAATGGCCACAGTTATGTTATGTAGTAAATGTTTAATAGACATCTTACGAATCTAGCATACATATTTTAACCAATTAGCAAAATACCACCAAACCGATGGTTTTATTAGATGTACATTCTAAATCATAAAACGTAAAAAGTACCCCTTACAAATTAAAAAACAAGTGGTAAGCTACAAGTTTTAATCTTCTTAACTAAAAAATTGCTTATATTGACTTGTTTATAACAGTGACTTATTCCTATACTATTACGTAAAATCATGGTAATAATAAAGTTTAAAGTAAAGTTTAATAATATACTGGAACAGTCTAATATGTTACCGAGTATCGACCAATAATACAAGTTTGAAACGCAATCACAATTAAATCTCTGCAGTACCTGGAATGTTAATAATAGCAATTTGCTAATTGCTCGTTAATTTTAAAGTTTATTAATATAAAATTTGATATTCTAGCTCCATACATTTTTTAATTCAAAGGAGTATTAATAATGGCAATTTAATTTTAGATTTTCAAAGCTAAAGCTTATAGCTATAGCTTTAAATTTTTAATATTTTTTTTATATAATATAAAAAGTTTTTAAGAACAAGGATAAAGTGAACATTGAAAGTGGTGTATATGCCCACTTCTATAAGCATTTTTTTTCGCGCCTTCAGCGATTGCTTTCCCAAAGAATCCTCGAAGCTTGCTAAACATGAGTTCACCCATTAAAAGCCAAGTAAGAATTCCAAATTTGTTAGGTTTTTGTAAAGCAGACATAATTTAATAGTGAAAGGTAAGCTTAATTCACGGATTATTATATGGGCCGATTCAGAACTAGAAGTGATCTCGTTCAGAATTATTTAAAAGCGCATGTCCAGTATTCTATCAGTTTGAAACTTTCATTGACCGCTAATGACCGCTTATGTCTTTGTCACTCATCAGGGCAACCGATCGTAGATGGAGCAGTCATCGCTTTTTTCCTGGCTGCCAAGTTGATTACAGATTCTCTATTTAAGCTTTGCGCAGATTTTTGGTCTTTTTTTGACACACGCGAGATTAAGAGACAGAAGATACACCTGAATAAAAGAATGTTAACCTGACAACGCTGCTTCAGGAAAGTGACGACGGTCGATCGATTTTGTGTTTGACATTTTTGTAAATGGCCGTTTTGTTTGAGTAATCTGTTTACGGTTTTTGTGATTTATTGTGCGATTTTAATAATTTTCCACCCAATTTTTTTTACTTTGACTTTGATTATTGACTTCTATTAGTGATTAGTGTATATATTTGATTTGTGCTTTTTAACAGACAATTTAAGTCAACAGTAAAGTTCTGTGAGAAGTGTGAATCTGCAAGAATAATTCCTCAATTATGTTCTAGACTACTGATAGCCCTTGCTATTCACCCTATTTTTAACAGTCAATATGGGAGCTATTACGTGCCTTGTTTGTGGGGCTAAAGAGTATGAGGTCTCAAAGATGCACTCATTTTCTGGAAATCTAGAGAGGTATGATAAATAAAAACCTTCTTACATATCTACATGAAAGGGCTTTTCGAAAACGGTGATCAGTTCAACCCGATTGATAAGATTACTAATCTTAACATTTGGAAAGTAAACCAAGATTGGTTTACTACTGTTCGGAAAGCCTAAGATCAATCGGATTATTAACAGCTAATATAATCTTTTCTAACCTGCGGTCTTGGTGGGTAAAGGCAATTTTTTTTATCAGCTGTTTTGTATCAATTGAAACTAACCTTTTAAATGTTGAATTAAGAACGTTTTTATTGTTTATACCAAAACATAAAAAAAAATTGAAATTGAAGATGCTTATACATATATTACACTTGAAAATGCAAAATTCATTTACAGTTATAATATCTCTCTTCTCTTGATGCAGGAGGTTAATATTTATTCAAAATGTAACCGTTATCAGCCAATAATAAAAGAGATTATTAAGATTCTTGTTTCCAAAAAGCCCTATGAAAACTAGGTACATTTATTTTAGAATATTATTTTTTTTAAATTTTTATTTATTTTACTGGATACACAATTATGTAGGAAGGTAATTGTGCTGTTAAGCATGTGTATTATTTTAATATACCTAAAGTGCACTGTTAGGCAACTCATAATACATAAGTAGGTTATTTATACAAGTCGTTGGCAGAGGGAGTTAGTCACGACCCGGGTAAAAAGGGAAGCTTATCGGCTTGTCGGCTTCTGAAGATTTTTACTAATAAAAGTGTATATTCGTAAGCCATTGTGTTTTCTTTACCTTCCTGTTGGGATTCAATAACAGTACATGGTGGCAGCGGTGCTTTTTACGCGAAATTGTGTGTAAAAAAGTGATCGAAATCTCACGTCTTCTGAGAAAGCAAATAACCCTACTTGACGGCCATTATCGCGCGGGAAATACCGGGTGATTGCAGCGGCGCGCAATAAGGTACGTTGTTAAACGATAGACACGATGGCTTCGGGCGGAGACTCGGGGGCGCAGCCCCAGGTAACAGTGAATTCTGAAACGTTTGCGAACGTAACAGCACCAAGTGAATTTAATTTTACGCAGCCACAATCCTGGCCACAGTGGAGAAAACGTCTAGAAAGATACATGTCGGTCAGTGGATTTGGCAAGAAGACGGACAAAGAAAAAATAGATATGTTAGTGTATTTAATGGGCAATGACGCCGAAGAAATTCTTTTACAAAAGGGTTTGCAAGGCAATGAAACCTTCACAGATGTTTTAAAAGTTCTCGAAGATCATTTTATACCCAGAAGAAATACAATTTTTGAGAGGTATCAGTTTAATTCAAGAATACAACGTCCTGGAGAGACAGTAGACAGCTTCATAACTAGTCTCCATGCTTTGGCAGAACATTGCAGTTACGGCACACTTAAAGAAGAATTAATTCGTGACCGAATTGTTATTGGGATTGGAGATATAAAGGTTAGTGAACGAATGCAGTTACAAGAAAATTTAACTTTACAAAAGGCAGTAGAAATAGCTCGACAGGCTGAATTGCAGAATACACAAAATAAAATTATTAGACAAGAACAGACAGTAAATGCTATAAAGGACAGAAGTAAGTCATATAGTAGTGAGAAATATTCACAGAAATTTGGTAACAAAAATGCAGGCCCTCATTCTGATAGGGGAAAAGACAGTAAGTGCGGCTATTGTGGTATACAGACATGTGTGGATCGGGAAAAGTGTCCGGCAAAATCTTCAATATGTCGTAGTTGTAACAGACGTGGACACTGGAGTGTCATGTGTCGTAAAAAGAAGTCAGTACAGGCTATTATCGATGAGTGAGGTTCAGCAAGTGAAAGTGGCTCCGATGATGGACAGAGTGTTTTTGAAATTAGAAGATGACACAGTATGATCAAAAAATCTAATTTCATTGGACAGGTATACATTGACAGCAAGGACAGATGGTATGTAGATATTATTTTAGACAATAAATTTAAAGTTCCATTTTTTGTGGACAGTGGAGCTGATGTTACTTCCTTTCCATATGAAAAATTACCGTCACAGTTTTTGAATAAAGTGGAAAAATGTGATCCAGTGGGTGCAGCTGACGATCACCAATAATTGGACACATTAGGAAAAGTAGACATTGACTTTACCTATGAAAATATTACTGCTTCGGAGAGTGTTTATGTTATTAAAAAGTTAAGACAACCTATTTTAGGTAGAAATGCAATTATAAAGTTTAATGTACTAAATTTTCCAGATCAGAATGTTAAAGTTGTAAACAAAATAAGTTTTGATGTTGATTCTGTACGTAACATAAGCCATTTTAATGTTTCAAAATTTAATTTAGATGTTATTTCTCAAAAAATTTCTAATATATTTACCCCGGGTTGCACAAAAGTTAATCAAGGTTTAGAATGTTTAACAGAACCTTATGTCAGTGTTATTCAATGGTTTTAGTAGGCAACCTGTCAAAATCTGACATTTCGTTAACCATTGAAAGTACTAATCACGCTTTCTGCAACCGGGTATTAGTGAAATAGGTGAATTTAAAACTGAAATGTCTATAAAAATTAAGCCAGACGCTAAGCCCTTTGTACAGAGTGTTCCCAGAACCGTTCATTTGCCTCTTAAGCCTAAATTAAAAATAGAAATAGATCGTTTGTTAAAATTGGGTATTATTGAGCCAATAGAGGAACCTACTACTTGGGTGAGTCCTATAGTATGTGTTGATAAAGGTGATGCTGTTCGCCTATGCTGTGATTTTACCAAACTTAATGAAAATGTATTACGGTCACACTTTCCGTTGCCAAAAATAGAACATACCTTAGCCCAATTAAATGGCCCCAAATTTTTTACAAAATTAGATACCACAAGTGGGTTTTACCAAATTAAATTTAAATAAAGAGAGTCAGTTATTAACAACATTTATTACGCCTTACGGCCGTTTTTTTCTTTAAAGGCTCCCTTTCGGTATTTCTGTGCAATCGAATATTTTGCATGAAATTTTCAAAAATTTTGGCGGGTATAGAAGGCTGTGTTTATCATATGGATGATATTTTGATACATGCAGGTACTATAGAAAAACACGATGAGATATTAAATATGGTTTTGACAAAACTTCACCAAGAAGGTATCACGTTAAATAAAAAGAAAATATTGCTGCGCAAGTTGTAAAATATTTAGGTCATGTGATATCTGATAGAGGTATTTTAATTGATCCAGATCAGTAAAAGCTATAGTGAATTTCCAAAGCCTGAGAATAGAACGGAATTATTAAGATTACTTGGTATGATTAATTTTGCTGCTAAATATATAAATAATAGGTCGGAAATTCTTGAACCATTGACAAGTTTACTAAAAAAATGTTGAATTTTTATGGGGACCTTCCCAACAAAGCTTTGACTATACTAAAAAAATTGCTAACCAGTCCACCAAATTTAGCATTTTTTGATGCAAATAAAACTATAATAGTTGCGCGGACGCAAGTTCTTTCGGAATAAGTGCTTGTTTGATGCAAGAGAATAAAGATAAAACAAGAGAAATTGTAGCTTTGCATCTCGCTTTAAACGCGCCAGAATCTCGATATGCCCAATGAAAAGAAGCCCTTGGGCTTACATGGGCAGCAGAATATTTTTCGGATTATTTTTCCCAGGAGTCCATAATTTAATTTTGAAACGGATCACAAACCATTACTTCAAATTCTTCAAACTAAAAATTTAGACGATTTAACGCCACGTTTACAGCGATTCCGTATGCGGTTGATGCGGTATAAGTTTTCTGTTGTTTATACACCAGGGAAAAATTTAACTATTCAGACACTCTTAGTAGAGGACCTATAAAAAGTCAAACTATATCCAATGATGAGTTACAAAATGAGGTGGAACTGTATGTCCAAGGAATTGTCAAAAATCTTCCCATTAAAGATTATTTTCTTGAATTGATTAAACAAGAACAAGAAAAAGAATATGTCTGTCAAAAACTTAAAGAATACTGATTACATCTTGGCCTGAGAAGTCAAGTTACCTGTTGAACTTTGCCATACTACCAATATAGATATGACATTTCATATTCAGAAAAGTTTCTTTTAAAAGGTAGCGCATTATCATTCATCGAACTTTGCAACATAAAGTTATTGAATTTATTCATACGGGACATTTAGGTAGTTAAATGTCGTGAACGTGCAAAGTCTAGTGTTTGGTGGATAGGTCTTTCGAGTCAGATTGAACAGTTAGTTAAACATTGTCCTAAGTGTATAGAGCATCGCGATAATATAAGGGAGACCTTTCATAGAGATAAAACGGTTACAAGGCCTTGGCAAAAACTTGCAGTAGACTCTATAAATGTCATGAAAAATGGTATATGTTAGACACTGACTATTCATCGCTTGGTTTGAAATTTATATTTTAAACAGTTTAAATGAAGAAGCTATCATTCAAAAATTAAAAGATTTATTTTCAGATACGGCATACCTGATTTGGTAAGATCAGACAATGGAACACAATTTTTTCAAAATTTCAAAACTTTGGCATTGCTACAATTTTCGCCATGTAACCAATAGTCCTCATTGGCCCCAAAGTAATGGTGCGGTTGAGAGGGCGGTGCAGATTGCTGCGTCTGATTAAGAAAATAACGATGAGGACTTATTTTGGCATTATTAGCTTTTCCGATGTACACCTCTTGAAAGTGGATTTACACCTGGGAACTTTTGATGAATAGAAAGTTGCGCCTAAATTTACCTCAGTTACCAAGTTTATTAGAAAAAACTTAGATTCATGTTCAAAATCTCAATTTTTAAGAAAAGAAAAAGAGATAAAAAAACAAGAAAACAATTATAATAAAAGACATAATGCCAAAGATATGGACCCCTTAAACATTGGTGATTCAGTTTGGGTGTTGATATTCGCAAGTATGGACAAATTATTGAAATTTGTTCTGAACCTAGATCTTATATTGTTCAGACAAAGGCTGGACAATTACGTCGAAATAGGTGGCATTTAATTTATGCACCTTATTATTGCCCTAACCAGACTGAAATCATTAATAATGAAATTTTACCAAATAGATTAAGTTATCAAGATATGCCACGACAAACTAATAAAGAGAAAACCGTTACCGATTGTGAAATTAAAGACATGCTACCGGATGTACCACAGATGATGATTGATAAAAGTGAGAGTGAAATGACTGAAAACCTAGATAAAACTGTTCTAGGAAGTGTGACGCCAAATAGACCTAAAAGGGAAATTAAAAAACCAGTCTATTTAAAAGACTATGTTTGTTAGGGTTTAGTTAAGACATATTGACACCAATAGAGTTAACGACTTGTTAAAATAACGTTTGAAAAAAAGGGAGATGTGCTGTTAAGCATGTGTATTATTTTAATATACCTAAAGTGCACTGTTAGGCAACTCATAATACATAAGTAGGTTATTTATACAAGTCGTTGGCAGAGGGAGTTAGTCACGACCCGGGTAAAAAAGGGAAGCTTATCGGCTTGTCGGGTTCTGAAGATTTTTACTAATAAAAGTGTATAGTCGTAAGCCATTGTGTTTTCTTTACCTTCCTGTTGGGATTCAATAACAGTACAGTAATTAATTATCCGTTTTGAGAAATATTATAAATTTTATTAATAGTATTGGTAATCATTACATATGCATTTGCATTTCTTCAAAGTTTTTTAATTATTAATAAACGTTTGTTGGTACTCATTAAATTTTCTGTTTTTTTTCTAGATCTAGAATTTGGCAAGAAAAATTGGGATTGAAGCGTACCGGCGAATCTCTGAAAAACAGAAGAATATGTAGTAGGCATTTTGCCAGAGAGGCATATTTGGATTTAATATACTATAAGCTCCGAAGAGATGCTGTTCCCATGTCCATTGAAGACACTCCATCTACATCGCAAACAAATTTAAAATAAATTATTATACAGCAATTAGTTGGATTCATGAGCAGTATCCTTATGCTTTATCATAATATATGTGTGTTTGCCTAATTGTAAATATATACATTTTTATTGTTGTTTTTTTCTAATGTTTCGGTAATGTTAATTTGTAAATTAATTTAACTGTTAATAAAGAATACTATTATTTGTCATAATTTGAAGTTATGCCACTTTTTTTTTGTTTCATTGATGAAAAACTGGCTGTCTCAGAAATAATAATCAAAAGCAGCATCGGTGCACTCAAATAAATTATTTGTTGGTTTCAGTTAATCAGTTACAACATATATGATTATCTTTATGTGTAAATTTGATGAATTATGACTACCTTTTTTTCCTTATATTTAATTTCATTGTCTGTAAAAATGTATTAAAAACCAAATAAATGTAGTAGTAGTTTTTTTATTGAACCTCTGAGGATGTGGGTAAAGATCGACCATTTTTCCCATCAAAATCGTGAAAATTGAAAGTCGCGGTTTAGGATTATTATTATAATTATTTATATTAAGTTTAAGTATCTGTATTTACATTTACAATAAATAGATAAAAAATAAAATAGCAAGTATCAAGAAAACTTTCAAATGACATGTTTATTGAATTCGTCATTTTAAGTGTTTTTAAATCTTATTTTGCAAAATTTGCTTAGGCAATTTTTACGTCACAATAATAAAATAATTAAGTATTTTTAATACTTGACCAAGTAAACTTAAAATATTATTATCGGTAATTTATTTTGGCTCATCATGTCTAAATAAATTTTTCGGATTAAAAGAGGCACTTAAAATGAATAAAAAATAAATGTGCTAAGTTTGAAGGATTTTTTCTCAATACTATATATTTTGTTATCAATTTATTATAGAAATATACTTCAACTTAATATAAATGTAAAAATGGCCTAAATCGAAACTTAAAATTTTCTCGATTTGGAAGGGTAAAAACGTTGATCTTTACCCACCTTCTTTAATAAAACAAGGAAAAGAATAGAATTAGTAACTTGAATTTCGCGGGTGCCGAGGATCCGCCTCAGGCGCCATCTGCGTTCGCTTTCCTTGAAGACAGACAAAGAAAGCATAACGCACTTCTCTCGGATAATTTATTTACTTTTAGTTGCTCGTCTCGTTGTTTATCTCTGCTGTTAGTTAAAATCCAGAATTTTGTCGCAAACGCCACTTTTTTTGCGCATGCGACTAATCCCCAAACTAGTTGAGAATCACACCCACCAACAAAGCATTTTTTTTTTAATGAATTGTACAAAAGGGCTACATTTATAGATTTTAAAAATATAGTGTGTTCGCAAATATGGTCGCAGGTAAAAAAAAACTGTATTATGGGCTTTAGAAGGATAAGTTATTTATTATAAAAAATTCTGCTGTTAAAAAAAAATACGTGAGACTAAGTAAATTTATAAAAATAAAACATGTTAATAACTTGGGAGGAGAGTACCGACATTTTTTTAACAAAATTCTTAAAGTTCTTTTTATTAGAAAATAAGACTAACATGTAAAAGAACCCATAACATTTAATTCAGTAGTTGCTTTTTCTCTTAAAATTTTTATTAAATGTAAGGTAATACGTGAAAAATGTTGATAAATAAATTTACACGATTTCACAATGACGTTTAATAATTCCTCTTTTGGATTTTCATTTTGCATATTCATTAATTAAATTGCAAAAAACAAACAGAATAAGGGTTTTAAATTTTATATCTTGGCTTCGTTTTGAATTATACACATCTTGTCATATTAATGTTATGTTAAAAGTAATTATACCAGCCCTTTCCTTTTAAACCATTAGCTAACACCCTGAATATCTCATCTCTGAAACATTTTTTTTTTTTTTTTTTTTGAAAACAAAATTTCTATTAAGGATCAATGTTTTCGTTAGTAAACCAATAATAAATCTTTTTTTTTTTTTAATCTGGTTAAAATTTATTTGTTTAGAATAAAAATATTTACAATATGTCAATTTTAAAGGTATAGACGCTAAATAAGTAAAAACACGTTTTGATAATATTATTCAACAGCTTTTGGGTTAAATATTATTTGGGTGGCAGTTAAATAATATACTAACCCAACTAGCCCGGTATAAAAATACGTATTCCAAGTTTTTACAGTTGACAAAGGCAATTATCTAACTGTAAAATAGAAAATAGTCAATATGGTAACTTTCTTACTGCAAACCTAATGTTTTAATGTCTCTAACTTTAAAGTACAAAGTTCAAATTGGTACGGTTCTTTGTAAAAAGTTTTGTCTCCGTTGACTTATACCTTTAAAACAACGAAAGAATTAAGAATCAACTAGAAGGATTTTTGCAGCAAAATAATAAATAAATAAAAACAAAGGACGTATCCAGAAGCTTAGGGCCCTTTTAGTGGGGCAAAAAACTAAGGTAAAAAATTAAAATTTACTATTTACACTGGTACAATCGCTTTTAAAACTGTAAACACATATTTAATAAAATTTGTAATACTATTCTAATTTAACATGTAAAAAATAAAAAACTACAAAGGATATATGGGGTCGTTCAAAAACTACGTCATGTTGAACCCTCCCCCACTTCGTCACACCGCGACCACCCAATAAGTATAACGTCACAAAAACTGGTCCCCCCTATAAATAACTCCCTTCCATTTACATAATACCAAACATAAGATTAATAGATGCGAGGTGAATAGAGTCTGCATCTGTAGACTGCTAAATGACAAATGAAAAAAATATATTAAAACAATAAAAGACAATTTTAATAACTTCGCACCCGACAAATTGCACGTAATTTTCCAGAAGACGCGACCTCTGCCTAAAAAGTTGGAACTTTATAGATGGAGCAGGGATGACATACGGCTGCCCGTACGCGGAAACGTCCGATGGTTAGAAAGAGAAGGAAGATCGCGATACCCTATCTGTCTTTTTTACTGACGCATGCGAGAAAGAGTACTGGGATCTTCTCTCTATTTTGAATCAAAGAACAGTCTGTGGGATATACACAGACACTAAATATACTCAAAGAAATTTTGAATGTATGAGTTGCGCTCGGAGCGAAAACATGCAACTTTATTTTACTATTTGAGTGCAGAGTCTCAAGACAGTATACTCGGTTGGTTACTAAGTCACAAGCGCCGAGTACGTGGAAGCAGTATTCGCTTTAATATCGGTTCTGCAGAGGCAACTTTTGCGTCTAACCACACTACTAGTACCGGTGCCGAAACCTACATAAGTATAAATATGATTAGTGTATATATGTAACGACAATGTATACAACAAAATACTTATATATGTACACACTTAATACAAATGACTTTCTGTTGTGACAGAAAAATAAAGTTAAAATATCAAGAAAAAAATTAACTAAGAAGGTTTCATGAACTGCGAACGTCATGTTTTCTCAGACCTTGCGTCCCCTCTTGTCTTATCTTGTCACACTAAGCGATTCCTCCCCTGTTTTGCAAATGTATTTTATGAATGGCCTCAATGTAGTCAAAAACAATATTCTTGGGCTACAGAAACAGGTCAATGACAAACAAGCTGTGGGCATTAACGATGAGATTTTTTCGCAATGAACAACGTAATAAACAATAAACAATACAAATAAATTGGACAATTACCAACCGCGCATACAGGGTGGATTCCGTCGAGGGTTTGGTACAAACGATCACTTGCAGGTCATTAAAACTCTAATAGAGAAATGTGTGGAATATAACAAGCCTTATACTTGTATTCGTAGACTACGAGAAAGTGTTTGTTACCAGAGACCAACACCGAATGTTACAAGCTCTAGCTTATTGTCGAATCGACCATTGATACACCGCCATAATTGACAATATCTACGAAATAGCAGCTGCATGTGTAAGACTCCATGGGGATACAAATAAATTTAAAATAAAACGCGGTGTCCGGTAGGGTGACCCAATATCGCCAAAGTTATTCACGACTTTGCTGGAATACCTTTGTAAACAAATAAATTGGGACGACATGGAAGTAAACATAAACGAAGAAGATCTGAATCATCTGATGCAGATGATATTGTTTTAATATCAGACATCATTGACAAAGCCTTGCAAATGTTGGAAAGACTTTAACAAAACTCCAAATGGCTCGGTTGAAGATGAATTTCAAAGATCCACTTTATGACCAATCTTGTAGCAGGTAAAAAAATCCCATGATAGGCGGTGAAGTTAAACAGTTCACTTTATATAAATATCTCGGCCATGAACTCCATATAGCCCGAGACAATCAAACAACCGATATCCAATCCAAAGAAGATTATGCCTGGCATGGGCGGCATTTGGTAACCTTAAAGATGTATTTAAATCAAAAATTCCAATAAGCTTAAAAAAGCATTTGACCAATGCGTTTTGCTAGTGATGCGATACGGAGCAGAGACACTCACTTTACCTAAGAAGATAGTAAATAAAAAAGAGGTCAATGTTTGGCGTCAGTCTTAGGGATCGAATTCCAAAGAATGAAATAAGGAGAAGGTTGGGTGTTGCGGATGCCATAAGAAAAATCACTACATCGAAATGGAACCGGGCTCGACACATCGCAAGGATGACAGATAATCGATGGACCAAAAAAATCTTTGAATGGAAATATCATAAACGCATCACACCGAACTGGATGCAGTCGATGCAGTACCGCTATGAGTGGGGCAGATTAAGAAAGGCTTGGGTCCAGCAGTGGACGCAATTGAGTTTATGATGATGATGAACCATTTACTAACGTGTTTTCTTCCTTATTATTCTTTGCCAGGGTAACAAGAAATGGTAAGAAGATATATGGTAATAAACGGTATCTTCGCAAAAGTTCTTTAAGTCCTAAGCATGGTGGAGTTGGCACACAATTTTTAAAGACCATATTGGGGGAATATATTTTTTTATTCTTTTGCCATCTTACGTTAAATTGTTAATTTTTATGTTACATTTTTGAACTGTAAAGTAGAAATTTATCAAACTATCCGTTCATTTGGGATAATTTATACCATTTAGCAAAAACTACTGAATATTGGCCATACACAAAAGCCACCAAGAAATTAAAAATAAAATTAGTAATATAATAATTTTTAACCAAAATATTTTTGCAATATTTAAAGCGACCATTCTCGTTGGTTTCTAATTTATTGCGATATTTTATTTATTATGCCTAAATAAATAATTAATAATTTCAGAATGTCAAAAAGCACCTTGACACCCTTGTACCGATTCTTTTTACATTTTAAAAATTAAAAAGTTGGTTTCTTTTTATTTATTAATTACGTACCGCCCTTTCGAAGATTAAAATTTTTCAATTACTAGACATACTCGAGCAATTTCTATTAAAAACCGTTGCAACTTACTTAAATGAAAAAATTCACAATTTTATAATAAATTGCGTTTCTTTTAGTCTTTTTTACTTAAAAAAAATGTTTTTATAGTTTGTCAACCTTTTATGTATTTCTCGGTATCGGTACAAGGATGTCAATGTGCTTTTTGACATTCTGAAATTATTAATTATTTATTTAGGCATAATAAATAAAATATCGCAATAAATTAGAAACCAACGAGAATGGTCGCTTTAAATATTGCAAAAGTATTTTGGTTAAAAATTATATTACTAATTTTATTTTTAATTTCTTGGTGGCTTTTGTGTATGGCCAATATTCAGTGGTTTATGCTAAATGGTTTAAATTATCCCAAATGAACGGATAGTTTGAGAAGTTTCTACTTTCCACAGTTCAAAAATGTAACACTTAAAAAATTAACAATTTAACGTAAGATGGCAAAAGAATAAAAAAAATATATTCCACTTCAATATGGTCTTTAAAAATTGTGTGCCAACTCCACCATGCTTAGGACTTTAAAGAAGCATTTTTTGCGAAGATACCGTTTGTTACCATATATCTTCTTACCATTTCTTGTTACCCTGGCAAAGAATAATAAGGAAGAAAACACGTTAGTAAATGGTTCATCATCATCATAAACTCAATTGCGTCCAAGGCTTAGGTCCGCCTTTCTTAATCTGCCCCACTCATAGCGGTACTGCATCGACTGCATCCAGTTCGGTGTGATGCGTTTTATCTCATGGGTCCATCTTGTTGGTGAGCGTCTTCTACTTCGGTAGGCCTCATTTCTCGGTTTCCATTCAAAGATTTTTTTGGTCCATCGATTATCTGTCATCCTTGCGATGTGTCCAGCCCGGTTCCATTTCGATGTAGTGATTTTTCTTATGGCATTCGCAACACCAAACCTTCTCCTTATTTCATTCTTTGGAATTCGATCCCTAAGACTGACGCCAAACATTGACCTCTTTTTTGTTTACTATCTACTTAGGTAAAGTGAGTGTCTCTGCTCCGTATCGCATCACTAGCAAAACGCATTGGTCAAATGCTTTTTTAAGCTTATTGGAATTTTTGATTTAAATACATCTTTAAGGTTACCAAATGCCGCCCATGCCAGGCATAATCTTCTTTGGATTGGATATCGGTTGTTTGATTGTCTCGGATCTTTGAAATTCATCTTCAACCGAGCCATTTGGAGTTTTGTTAAAGTCTTTCCAACATTTGCGAGGCTTTGTCAATGATGTCTGATATTAAAACAATATCATCTGCATCAGATGATTCAGATCTTCTTCGTTTATGTTTACTTCCATGCCGTCCCAATTTATTTGTTTACAAAGGTATTCCAGCAAAGTCGTGAATAACTTTGGCGATATTGGGTCACCCTACCGGACACCGCGTTTTATTTTAAATTTATTTGTATCCCCATGGAGTCTTACACATGCAGCTGCTATTTCGTAGATATTGTCAATTATGGCGGTGTATCAATGGTCGATTCGACAATAAGCTAGAGCTAGGAACATTCGGTGTAGATCCCCCGTGTTCAGTCAAGAACAGGGGCACCTCTTGTAGGATGTAGCTCTTCACTACGCACACTGATCTTGGGATCGACATGCCCTTGTCCACTGTAAAAACCCAAGCAAGCTCGGAAATATACCACGAATACGGAAACATACGCCCCCGGGTAAAATCGCCTCGCCCCCAGTATATTATTAAAAAAACTTACTTTCGTAGGACAAAACCGGACACTTCTGCCCGGGGACCATGATCTCGTAGCTCTACCTATAATTTGCGGATATATGCCATTTCCAGCATTTTACTCAAAATGAAAGCGTAAGTCAAATGACTAGCAATGTGGATAAAAGACAGAATAAATACTTTTCCTAAATCAAGGTAGAACCCGAGGACTGCATACCCAAGGGGGAGCTTGGTCACTACCAATACGGACTCCAGGAACCAGGCGACATGACACCCCATTTCATTTAGCCTTCCTGTGGCAAGCAGGGCACTAAATGAATCAAACGGAAAAATACTAAGAAGAGTGCTCCCTCAAAGCGTAAAAAGAGAACACTCTAGCCGCCCTCATGGCAACGCCCGGTTCAACGGATAGCAATGTCCCAAACCAGACGGAAAACCTAGAAGTTTTGTAACCCTCTCCACCCCACCGCTGTGTTCGCAGGTCGTTGTCGTGGTTGGGCCCAGTAGGATCTTTTGGAACATGCGCTAAAGTTGCTGGCTATCGGCAACTCTTTTGGCTAGCGTATGGAACTGGTTCCGAAGCTTAGATGAACACAAGGCTTAACTCAAGAGTAAATGACATCCTCTGCCTTAAACCGGTGTCTCCAACGGAATCTGAGAATACAGGGAGACCTCTCAGAGTATCTGCGGTAACGCGGAGCTCTGCAGTGGTGGACTATTACTTCCCTAGCTCCAAACAGAGAGCGAACAGAACCGCTTTCATAGGAAAAAAGTGACAAAGGTGCGGATAAATACGTTTCGAGAGGTGTCACCCAAGGTCACAAGCAGACAAAGGTGCGCCGACCGAAACGGGTGAATCCGTTTCGAAAGGCGCCTGTTTCACGGGGAAAGGCTAATCCATCCCGAACAAACAGGATGCAGCCTCGGAAGGAATTCTGGTTCCTGTAACAAGAACCTGGTAGCTACCCACGTCACTAGACCGGGAGAGGAGGGCATGATGGAACTAATCGTCTGCTCGTTATACTCTTCAGGAGACAGGGACACCGAAACACATCAGAACACATATTGTGGTCGTGTCCGGTAGCGACACGAGTAAGAGGAGATGTAAGAACTCTTTCCCAATATGAGATCGGATTTATTAGAAATCTGATCCTATTGGGAAAAACATAAAAAGGTGTGAGCCGCAGTAGACCGAGCGGTCGCAGTGGAGGGGGTAAAAAGTCCAGTCACTTTAAACCTAACCTAACCTAACCTAACCCTCTCCATCTGCAACAGGTGGTGACAACATCACCAGATGGACACCATAGGGGATGCACACTAGTCTTCCGAAAAACAAAAATCTAAAGAAGACCTTTTAAAAAGAAGAAACAAGAAGCTAAGGCAACCTTTTAAGTTCCTAAAACTAAGGGACCAAACGCCAAAGCTTAGCGGCCCTGTCAGTAATAGGCATATATATATATATATATATATATATATATATATATATATATATATATATATATATATATATATATATATATATATATATTATATATATATATATATATATATATATATATATATATATATATATATATATATATATATATATATATATATATATATATATATTTCTTATGTATTTCGATACGCTGAATCTAAATCCCGTTTGTCAGTAAACCCTTTAAAGTAAATTTCGAAAAAACGCTGAAAATGGCTAAAAATTGCGAAAAATTGACGTTATTATCGCGATAAATGATGCTAAATTAAAAGAGGGGATTTTCGATGGACCACAAATTCGGAGTTTATTTGAAGGCGAAAATTTCATTGAAAAAATTAACGAGAGTGGGAAAGCAGTCCGGCAGAGTTTTAAAAATGTTTTTCGAATCTTTTTGGGAAATAAGAAGAGCGAAAATTACCAGAATTTAAAAAGTTGCTGGAAAATTTCAAAAATTTGGGTTGCTTAATAAATCAGAAATTACACTTTCTACACTTTTACCTCAAGTAGTTTTCTTAAAACCTTCAAGACTATAATGAAGAAAAAGGAGAACGATACTATTAAGATATAAGTGAAATGGTATGATGTAAGATGGCAAGTCAACATGATGGCAGATTTTTGCTAGACGCCAAATAGAAAAATAACGATAGAAAATAAAAAGGAAAGAGAAACCCGCTGCAAAAGACATTCAAAGAAAAGAGAGTTCGATACAAGGGAAGAACAGTTTAAAATCCATAAAGGTCGTTTCTCACCTTAGTGTCGCATCGTTTTTGCATTTTTTTCGTTATCAACAAAAAATAGAAAAGGTGCTTCAGGTATCTTCATTTGCTGTGAATTAATGACGGTCGACCCGGCATTGACACGAGTGACCCTAAAACCTCGTCTGAATATCGACGTAAAGCTGCGTGTGCTGCCCAGGGCTGACCAAAGGGCTACGAATTTTAAAGACAGATATGCGTTCTTGCTTGTGGATAAATCCAAGTAGGACATTTCAGCAGGGCTAGAAAGTACATGCAAAAACAGTTCTTGGAAATTTGATTATACTAATAGTAAAGTTATACATAGCTTTACTATTAGTGCCGGGTTGACCGCCATTAACTTAAAGTTAATGCATCGTCAAAATTTAACGTTTTGGCAGGGAATTACATAATAAACATACATAAGCCGGTTAAATAAAAAAATATATTTTCATAATTAAAATTTTTAGCCATTTTTGTAGTTTTTCGCAACTTACTTAAAATTTTGAGGGTGTATGGGCCAAACGGACCTCGGATTTGGATTCAGCGCATTAAAATTCATAGGTAGATAGATGGGTCTGTTCCAATGTATAGACCACATTTTTTTTTGTGTGACGGAGCTATTATTAATAAAGCCAAAGACTTGCAATAATTCTTTAATGATCTTGAAACATATAACCGTTATACTAGATAAATTACAAACAAAACATTGTTTTCCATTTAACGCAGTGGAAATTTTAAGAAATTAAGTACTATATTTAAGAACCAATTAAAATAATTGTTAACCCAACTTCTGAATTTTTTAAAACGATACAAAAGGATTAAGAAAATATCATTTTATAACTTATATTTTCGTTGTTATTAAAACCAAAGATAAACTAAGTAATGCAGAATACATTTAACCTCTAAATACCATAAAAAATGAATAAAAGTATTAAAATACTTCCATTTATAATTAAACACTAACCTTACATTGAATCATTTGTATCAATTACATTTTCGGAGGCAGTTTTATCAAATGTACGTAACCTACAGTGGTGGATTCATGAAAAAAGTCCTGATGAACATTTTTTACCCATACTGAAAAAGTGTGCTGTCGCACCCACCATCTTTGTGGGTTAAAAAATTTTCTCCATTTGGGCGAATTTAAGTAAACTTTAAAAATAAATCAGAAAAAATAAACAGTAAAGCTAGTATTTCTCCAAATATACTACAATGATAATAGAACCTGTACTTTCATTACTTTTTATTTAAGGAAACTACTTATTAATTTATAACGCCTTCTCTTTATTTATTGATAACCCATGTTTATATTCATATTCTTATTTTTGGGTTTAAACCACTAAACAAAATAAAAAAAAACATATGAATTAAATCATTGATTTAAATTGTAATCTAAATCTAATGATTTAATTGGGCCAAACCCTGATACAAAACATTAAACAACGAATATTTATGGTCATATTCTGTTAAAAATGTAATTCTTCTTAACATTTTAACATATTTCCACAAAAAAATATACTATTACTAATTACCCTAAAAAGTAGTAATATTCTTAAATTTATTTCTTGAACTCCAGAAATTAAACTGTAAAACAAATTAAGCCTTTTGACATCAAAACCCTATTTCTAAAAGCAAAAGAAATAAATTAAACTAATATTTATGTTTCTTTTAACATTTTCATTAGCATAAAAGAAAAGCCGAATACAATAACTTGTTTTGATGGAATTTTTTTAAATACCTTATTTTAAAATATAGGGGTTTTTTATTAACAAAATTTTATGTCCGAAATATGTCAAATCTAAAGTATATCCGCTGCACTTGCGGCCGAGTGATGATCGCGTTGTTAAATTTAGCAATGGACTTAGCGATTGTTAAAAGTTAACAACGGTTTAGAATGTTTAACAAAATGTCAGATTTTAGGTTACCTACTAAAATCATTGAATAACACTGACAACGACGTTTTGTTAAACATTCTAAACCGTTGTTAACTTTTAACAATTGCTAAGACCATTGCTAAATTTAACAACGCGATCATCACTTGGCCGTTGATCTTCTAAAAGTCGTAAAGTGTAAAGTTTAACTTGCTACTTCCTAAATATTCCTTTCTAAGTAGTTCAACTAATTCTTTGCAAGAGATACTGTTATAAAAAAGGTTTTTTAATCTTAAAAATAAAAGGAAATGAAAAAAAAAAGATTTTTATTCTATTTTTAAATTATATCCTTACATTGACATTAGGTTTGTGAAAGTTGTGACCCCCCTAGATGCGTCTATTTATACAGCTGTAGTGGATTTATATTTCACAAATGTCATAAACCAAAAACCTTTTGGAATACACATTTTCAGCGTTTCATTCATAGTTCATTCAATTGACTACCGGCACTAAAACTTGGACAAGGACCAAATAGATAGATATAGAAGTGGTAGCACATGCGACAAGTGTTACAGCCATAACATTGTAATGCCCGACCAAGAAACGATCTGTAATAAGGGGTGACAGACAAATCTGTGTTGCCAAGCGTATCCCTCTGATCCTTTATTTTTTATTATTTAAAATTCCTCTACTAAAAATTTAAAGTAAGTTATAAAAGAATATTTGTAAACATACATATTTGCTATCATGAAAGTATACGCTAATGAAATTTTGAAGACATTCAGAGCAGTACTTTTTTTGTAAATGGGTCGGATAATCAGGTTACGTGAAGCCGGATTTTTTTAGGTAACTTGTTAATCAGGTAAATCAAAACGAAGCTACATTAATAAGATATTGTCGAGCGTGGTTCCAAGAAAGCCGAAATCGAGTTAGAGGTACGGGACGTCAAAGACAGACTACAGAGCGACAGAATCGTTACTAGCACTTACAGATCGATTTTTCTCAACAAGAGTAGTTCTCCGAACCAGTGGTTGTCGGAAGAGCAATAACAATGAGTACATTTTGTCGCCGAATAAAGTCTTTAAGACTGTTTTTAAACAATCCCCATCTTGTACTACCTCTGATCCCACAGACGTGGTGAAAGACGTCCAATTTTCCATATAACGGCCACACAGAAAACGCTTTCATAGTATGAATGGGATACACATTGAGTCAATGGGGTACTGTCTTTGGAATACCCGAATAACATTTGTGATTAAATAAATAAATATCTTACTTTTATTTGTGCATATATCTTATTGTACTTAGTTCAAACATAAGAATCATTGAAGTAAATTGTGATCTTATTTAAACATCAAAACGTAATTAAAGTAACATAAGAAATTATTGAATTTCATTGGTTTTTAATTAATGGCTATGTTAAATGCAATGAAAAGTCCGATTCATTAAAATAGATATAATCTGGAGCAAAGAGTAGGTGTATACTACATTAATATGAACTCTATTAAAAATAAATCTAATATTTTTTGTAACAAAAATTATTATTATTTATCTTGAAGTGGAGTCTCATTTAAACAACCTTAACCCACAGTTGATTTATTTTGATGTAGTATTTATTGTAATAAAATACTTTAATTGTTTAAATACTAGTGTTTTATTGACTAAATATTAATTTGTACTACATTTAATAGGGTTTTAAAATCGAATTCCGGAAACTGTTTCTGAAAGTCTTGCGTCCAAAGGTTTTTTGCCCCATAAAATGAACTTCTGTTCTGTTTTCGGTGGGAACAATTATGTACTCATTGGTGACGTCGTCTTAGGAAGTTGCTGAGCTTGCAGATGCCAAGAGACTTGCTGACCTAAGGCTTACAGTACTACTTTATGAACCTGGAGCCTTTGCCACAGAATAAGGGATCTCTGTCACAGTACACAAGGGGTCTCTGCTATAGTGCAGGGAGTCTTGGCTACATGCATATCCTAAAACGAAATAGACTTTTTAAGCTGTTTGATAAGGACTAACATTAGCCTCTCATTTCATCAAACAGGTTTTTAAAAATAAATTTGACCATCCTGTATAATAAGTAAAACACTTTCCATTAAACCAAATGTTAAATCATCCGCACGTACCTCCAAAAGCACATGTATCGAGATCTGATGTATTTTTTTTTCCTCCTAAATGTATTTTTCTAAACACTCCATAACATGTATTTGCAAGTCCCTTGATGGAATTACAATGTCTATTTCTTTCTCATTTAGATTTATCCCTCTATATAAAAATAGAATAATTATATTAAAATATCCTCGCACCACATGGGAAACATTTTTAGTATTGATTTCCAAAAAAAAGTTTCTTGATGGTAACAGTTAGTACTTGTCTTTACCCTAACCCAGCTCATCCATCATAATAAAGGATTTTTTTAAATAAAAGTAGAAAAAACCCTTTTTTCTGAAAATTTGTATACAAATATATCATTAGGAAAAATCGTTTAGATAGCCATCGAGACAGCCAGATTGCCACTATGGCGCGATAATTTTCGTTATTCTATACAACAAAACATAGGAAAAAATATCGTATAATTTAACTTACCTGCAAATACTTGTATTAAGGAGTTGAACCCCCAGGAAACCAGCAAGGTATTTATTTTATTAATAGGTATTCTTACTAAAGACAGAATAATTAGGATTTACACAAGCATTAACATTTAACTATTCAGTTGAACCCTGAACCTGTTGTTCATTTCAGCCAGCGCCGAAGTTGCCGAACACCGATATGAAGGTGGGACGTTGTTTTTAATTTAAGCTATCGTTAAATTGAATATATGCCGCATTGAAATAATCATCACGATATTGTGCCAATCACAGTATTGTTTAAGGCGAAGGGAATATTGGTATTCACCGTACGACACTTTTAATGTAACCCAAGTTAAGTTTCCATTGCAATAAACATTGCAAATTTTTCCTGGATTACATAAGCTTTAAACACAATAATTTCTGTGATTTTCAAGGAAGTGCAGATTTCCCTTAGTTTTAAATACATAGAATCATTTACATAATAACAAGATATTTTTAACTTAATACTTGTAATAGCATCAATTATTTCTCCTCAATTGTCCCAAACATAATTAATTAAATAAACTTTAACTTTTATTGGATAAATAAAAAATCAAGCAATTAAAGTCTTGTTATTCAATATATTATAGTGTTTTTTCTGTGGGCATATTTATTCCACTGTGGGTGTTATGGTATGGGGTGCCATTGCTTACGGCAGCAGGTCACGATTAGTGTTATACAAAGCGTAAGTACTACGCGGTAGTGCCACCATGGGCGTTATACAAATAACTAGTTCCTCAGCACTAGGTCTATTCCCGCCTGGGTAATGTCAGCTGGACGGGACCTAGAGCTTAACGTGAGTTACTAAATATACCCAATGACACACGGTATTTAATTGCGGTCACCTATTTACTAACCATGTCCGGCGTCGCTTACCTTCTTTAGTCTCACGTTTTACTTAGTCTGAAGATAATTCAAAGAACACATCCTGTTTTTTGTATTATCCACTAGGACTTTTTCCCTAGACGCGGTTTACCCGCCTAAAGGGTCTTTCTACCTACAGAACAAAATAAAATTATTCATCGGTAGGATATTAAAACTTACCTTTGATGCCTTATTGAAATCATATTTAACAAAGTTGGTATCAAGTTTTACCGAACGTGGCAATACATACGAGTATATTTAAAAAAATAATATTTTTTGGTGTATACGAAAAGTATTGCTTTATACTATTTATAAGTAGTATTACTTACTACTTATAAGACAGTTTAAAGAAGGCACCCAGCTCTCTGCGTTATCCATTATAACTTTTTTTTTAGATACGTTTTGCCCTACTACTGTCTTGGTATATACAAGAAGTATTCTTTGTGCACTCGCTACGGCCCTACTGACGTATCTAGGGGGAGACTCATAGTGGATAACACAGAAAACACAATATCCACTTTAAACTGTCATAAAATGGAATAATACTTTTCGTATACATCAAGACAGTAGGTTATTTTATATATACAGAGCAGTTTAAAAAGTTTGAAACAAACGGTAAATATTTTCAATTTTGAGTTATTTTTAAAAAGTTTTTCGGTAATAAATTGGGCTTGTCAAATAACCTAAAAATTATTTTGACACTTATCACGTGAGTGTGAATACACTAGCATATTTAAACAATATAATTTAAGTTATAAAAAAATGAAGTTTGCAGTATTTATAGTACTATTTTTTTCCTTTTTGATTATATATTACAAGTTTTTCTTATATTTGCAAAACAGATGAGGCTGGTCGTCCACTGGAAGCGAAAACAAGCGGCTACGAGCTCACGCGACACGAGCGTCAACAAGCGGCTATGTGCGGCAGATCCTAACTATTGCTTTCCAATAGTACTCTCGTCCATTGCAATTAACTTTAAGAAATCGGCTACGAGCGTAAACTTACTTGCTCGGCAGAACCCCTCAAGATGGGATTTTCACTCGTAGTCGCGCGATTATTTTATATTTAGTCAGCAACCTACCTTGCTTTGGTTATTTTTTTATATAGTTTTGACATTTTGTTGCAAGTATAAAAATGGAAAAGACCGACAAACCTATTATCGCAGTCAATTCGTATTCCCCTCTCGTCTTTTTTGTACTCTCTGAAGCCTTATTAAATTATAATAAGGAGTTTCTAATTAGATATATGCATTTTCTGCATCCATTTTAAATTGCAATAATAAACACAAAACGAAAGAAATTCAATAAAAGCAAACATGTACATATACTCTGCTTCGCTACTTTGTCGCTACTGAACAATGTGAACAGCCGCCGCCAGTGGACGACCCCTGTAGCACGAAATCGCTTGTCTTATAGCCGCTTGTTGACGCTCATGTCGCGTAAGCTCGTAGCCGCTTGTTTTCGCTTCCAGTGGACGACTATGCTTACTCTACATTAGGACGGCCAAATAAATATGATTGTGTATTTTAGCTCTATCTACTTGTAAGTTATGATTCAAAAGCATTATTTTTATGATTCTAGCTTTGTACATATACATAGACTGTGGAAAGATCATTTTATTTCGAGGTTAGCGTAATTCCCAAACTGCAGAAAAATCGTATCCGTTTTGTTAAAGCCGTTTTTAAGCTAGAGCGCTAACAGGACATTAAAAAAATGGGTGATTTGTTTATTGAAAGAAATTTGGTTATTATCATTAAATTCCACATTTTTTCCCAAATTAATCATCTGGTATCAAAATTATGTGGCCAAATTTATAACAGTCTCTACTTTAAATAAATAAATAATAACCGTTTATAATGCCTAAGAAATTGCTTTCATGCTCGAAAAAACATCTGTGTTCCCAAAATAGTAGATCAATTACCAGATCAGTTATTTCCTGTCACCCATATAATAGCATTACTTAATTCGGTTATTTATGTTTAGTTCTTTTTGATGAAAGTTTATTGACTTTTTTGGTGGTTGCACGCACATTTACAGATATGTATTTTCAAATAGTTTGGCTTTAACAAGTTGTTGACAGATCTATTATTTTAAGAACACTCCAATTTATATTATAACTAAAAATGAATAATTTGGCACCTCTATAAATCACAGCCTAAATTTATAATTTTAAATATTTATTTTAACAATATTAAATTTAAGTAAAAAATCACTAAGTAATAATGCATTTATGTCTTGTTTATTTTAATATATTAATTAAATATTTAAGCAAATTTGTTAAATGCAGCGCGTGTCGACGTTTACAAGCAATTAAAATCAAATGAGATGGGCATCAATTTAAATTTAAACACGGTAAAGTGCTAAATTAATTTATATTATCGCCTTACAAAGTTAAATATTGATTACATCTTTTCACACTGCAACAATGTATTATGTATGTATTACCGTTTATTTACACAGTAAAATACAATTTACACTGTTTACCTTTCGCTACTAAACGTTTTCAAATAAAAGCTTGCTTCCGTAAAAAATAAAAATTTAGAAAAGGAAAATTTTTGAATATTTAAATTTATGCTTATTCTTTTTAAAATATAATAATAAACCAAGTCTTTCCTATCTGCTTTTGGTTGGATGCACGAAGTGGCAGGCATGTTTTTGCTGGAAACCCCTCGTAAAGATGTAAAAAGGATGAACTGAGATATGTTTCCTCCAGAAAGGTTCGGATCATTGGGTAAATATATAAATGTAATAAAAATAAAAAAATCGACTTTAATGTCTTATAAAAGAAAACAGAAAAAATGTAAAAAATATTTATTTTTCCTACAAGGTAGGATCGATTAACAATAGCAAGGTGCATTATAGTCTAAGAGCCAGTAAACAGCTGATCACACATAATTTAAGAAAACCTTAAATTTCCTTGGTTAGTCCATTACACCTACTGTCCATGAGATGGAGGTCAGTTAAGCCTAGTCGCGGTTGGTTCAGTGTCAATCAGGTGTGACAGGTGCTAAAATTTGGGAAACTAAAAAAGTATTTTTAGAAAGCTGCTGTTTTAGTTGTCAGTATGTATATACTATTATAGCTACCCAAAAACAAATGGCAGATCATCTAGACGGTTATTTCGTTTTGGCGGAACTTTCCGAAATTTCAAAAAAAAATTTTTTTAGAAAACTTTTTTAGTAAATCTGAAATTTATATATGTTATTATTGACAGTATTAAGAGCAAATATTTTTCACGCAGACGGATCTGCCGGTTGGTTTGACCTGGCAGACACTAAAATATTTCCTCCCGCGCAAGCACAAATATATAGAACTTCTTTTCAATACATAAAATCTACTGACTGTTTTATGAACCATTATGAATAGAAGAAATAATATGAATTATATAAATAATCATACTTACTGTCTTTACATGAATTATGGGTAAAATGGGCCATTACAAACCTAACGTCTATTGGTAAAAATATAATAATAATATAATGAATGTTATTTTTTAATTTGTTTTTATTTTTAATAAAAACAATATTAAAAATGAAATTTTAATTTTTATATTTTCTCCTTATACTTCCGTGTCATCATCTTTTGAATCGTTGTCTTTATCGTGAAAAAGAATGTCGTCACCGGCTTTATCGGTTTTTAAAAAATAAAATTAAAATTAGCAAATCGAGTGTCATATTTAAATTCTGTAGCTTTATACTTACCTGAAGAATTTTTAATTAAGTCGCCGACAAGACATGGCAATTGATCTCCTTCGAACCATTTAAATATAAAGGAGCTTCCTTGATCCATCCAACCATACTAAAGTTGGTTTAATGTTGTTGGTTGTTTTTGAAAAGCGTTTTCCAAATGCTTGAAACATAATGACTATTCAAAAAGTTTTAAGTTTTGCCAATAGAAAATAGGTCGTTGCTACGACATTGTACCAGTGTAAAACACTAGTGAAATAGTCAACAAAATACGATATTATTTAACAATATTTCGTAAGCTTTTGTGTTCACTTCATGCATCAATGTCAACGTTTTAGAATAAGTTGAGGACATTCCACCACAATTAACCACAATCGGTAGATCCGTCTGCCGTGAAAAATATATGCTTTTAATACTGTCAAGAATAACATATGAAAATTTTAGATTTTTAAAATACTTTTCAATTATTTTTTTTTTAAAGTTCTTCCACAACGGAATAATCGTCGACATGGACTGCCATTTTGTTTTTAATTACCTATAATAATATATTTTAACATATGACGGCAGCTTTTTTAAAATACTTTATTACTTTTCCAAATTTTAGCACCCGTCACACCTGATTGACACTGAACCAACCGCGACTGGGCTTAACTGACCTCCATCTTATAGACGGTAAGTATAAAGGACTAACTAAATAAATAAAAAAAATTGTGGCTTTCTTAAATTATGTGTCATCAGCTGTTTACTGGCTCTTAGACTATTACGATTGTTGCAAAAACGCAATAGACTAAAACACAAAGCAAAAACATGTAGTTTTTGGCACATAATTTTTAGACCATTAAATTTTTCTGAAGACCTCTATATTCGGCTAAATAAAACGTCATGCTATGTTGAAATAGCATGATGCCAAATTTCGTTAAGATCCGTTTAATAGTTTTTGCAAAAAATAATTGTACTGTTCTAGGTTCAAATCGTAAGATTAACGCCTTACCATTTCTTTAATAATCAAATTAAAATAAATTATATGGGATTTGCGGGCTTATTTGCCGTAATCGGTTGATATTTCTACCTGACGTTTTGTATTCCACTTTGGCAGACATTATCACAGGTGGCTCCGAGGTCGAAGTATTCTTCCTGACGGCTCACGGTTGACTGTGACGGCGACTGTCGAAGCTTCTGGTTTTGTTGAGCTTTTATTTCTGTTTCGTTTTAGCCAAAGGAAAACGACTCGGATTTTCTGCCTTCATTTTTTACTAAAATTAGGTAATGCCATCTTTTTTTAGTAAAGTTGTTTTTATTTTTTGTTAACCTCTATTGCCTTTCTGTATATTCTTGGATAATAACTGACTGTTCTATATAGAACTTAAGTGTTATCAAAAAGTATCCTATAATTGCCCTGTGTAAGTGCTTGTTCTGCCACAGCGGATTTTTCTGTTTGTCCATATCGACAAATTATGTTCTTGAGGCTGGTGTTATTACTGCGCTTCGTTAAACCTATGTATGGCCTTTATCTTAGTAAAACTTGGATACCAGCACTTAAAAATACAAAAACACCGTGAGCCATCAGAAGAATAATTCGACCTTGGACCCATCTTTGATAGGGTCTGCCGCAGTAGTAGACGAAACGTCAGGTAGAAATACCAACAGACCATAGCAAATAAGTCCGGAAATCCTATATAATTTAGGTAATGTCGGCTGTGAAAGCTTAAACGCTTCAATAAAATTTAAATGTTTAAAAATAAAAGTAACAATACAACCATGTTTTTGAAAATGCCAAAATCTAAAATTATTCTAGTAATCAGCCCCTGACATCTTAAAATAAGAATAATTTTAAGTTACAAAATTATAAAAGCAGTGTTTCATTAATTTTAATGTTCCACTTAAGTTTTAATTTAACTTTTAAAGGAATCGCATTAAAGCCATTATAATTAGTCTTACCATTTTTGCCTAAAACAGGATATAATTTATTATTTGATAATTGTTTTGGGTGTTGTTTTCATTATACTATTGCCACCTTTTTGCAAACTTGTTTCTTTGGTTCAGTGTGCCTGATAACATTAAACTTCCCTAAAAACTTATAAAAATTAACTCAGTTGACTGACGCGAGCCCCAACAAATAAAGCTAAATATTTATTTAATCCTACAAAAAAGGCGACTAACAGTAAAATTATTAAAACCTAAGCCATAACTGCATCAAGGCTGTTAAAGTTCTTTAATATATTATATACAGGGTGATTTTTTTTAAACGTTGATGAAACGGGACATATTTTATGTTACTTTTCATATTTTTCCTTTATTCCTTCTTAATGGGTGAAAGGTTACTTTGGAGTTTCAAAATGAATAGCATGTTTTATATTTTAAAATATAGTAGGAGAGCTGGTAAACAATTTTGAGTTTCTCCATAGTTTTGGTGACGATAGTAGACCTAGTACCTCCACTCTAATATTCAATTTCTTAAGCCACCCTATAATTCTGATTTGAAAAACAAGCGCAGGTTAATGCAGATATTTCTTTCACAAGACATTAAAGTAATCTTGGATTGGAGCGCCAAAAATCTTGTCCAGTTTAATGCCTCCAAAACACAGTCATGTTCGATATCGCGAAAAAAGTCGGCCACTGCTCATCCGTTAGACATGAGCGGCCAAGTTCTGCAGAACAAAGAGTCGTTAAATTTTGTAAGTGTTACTTTTGAGAATAACCTTAACTGGCACAAACACATTACATCCATAGCCTCAGCAACTTTAAGAAAGCTTGGATTCCTTTTTCGAGCCAGAAAGTATTTTTCTTTTTCTAATCTGTATACTCTGCATGTATCCCAGACCCTCTTTGGAATATTGTTCTCACGTCTGGGGAATGACGTCTCCTACAATACTAAGCATTCTTGACTTCATTTAAAGAACATCTCTTCGTCTTATTAATGATCCCACACTTACAGAAAAGCTTTCTTCCCTGCCCACCTACGAGCTGTAGAGATTTGTCCCTCTTCTTTCTCTCTTCTCGGCTTCTGTTCCGAAGAGTTGGCCAGTATAATTCCTCCTTTGGCAGCTTTCAACAGACCAACACGTAGTGCTACTTTCATGCATTCTTTTACAGTCCAACTTAAGAGGCTCTGAACCTCCCACTTTCTTTGTTCCGTCATCTTTAGAGTGTCTCATTGTGAAACCTGCTACCCGCAGAAGTATTTCCTTTTTCCCCAAATCTCCAAATATTTAAGTCTCGTGTAAATAAATAGATTCCTATTACTGCACTTCAGACACCCACGGTACGTAAGTATTTAGGCCTTAGCCTATGGACTGTCCCAAGATAAAAAAAAAGGTTTTTAAGGCAGTTTGAAAAATTGTGTGATTGTCCTTGAAGGACCCCTAAACATAAAAGTCAAGGTCTGGCTGAGGGGTAGCGACTCCCTATCAACCCATATTTTTTTCAAGTTTTTTAAACTTAAATTAAATTTATTTTGTGTTATTTATAATCCTAAAGCCTAAATAATAATGTCTATTCCTATTTTTTTATTTTACATGACAGTAATAATATATCACTATTTCTTTTTTTAGTTGAATAAATAAGGGTTTTGAAAATTTTTAAAATTTGAAATTAGGGTTATTATTAAATTTTTTATTTATAAAATTTGAAAAAAAATAGTGGTTTATTAGTACTGTCATGTAAAATTAAAAATAAGAATTACCATTACACATATAAAAATGTTTAATTTTTTTATTAATCATAGCCCAGACCATATTTTTAGGCAACCCATAGGCTACACTATTATTTATTTATTATATTTAATAAAAAATAGTTTTCATTCAGCTGGTAGATGGATAAAGGTAGCCTCCAATTCAGATTTAGTACTATTACCGTTATCTTTAATACAAGATTCTGGGTAACAGGGATCACGATGAAAAAAGTCTATTCTGGTTATCGAGGTATCTTATCACATAGATAATACCTTCAATAAATCCAAAGAAGAACCTCTAAGTAAAACTTAGGAGAGGGAATCAAAACCTTTTAAAACCTCTTAATGATATAATTTAAACATAAAAAAATTTTGTTAGGAAATGCGCTAAAAACTAAATATGGTTCTAGAACATTCCTTTCATTATCTGTAGTACTTTGTAGTCGGAACTGTAATCACACGTCCTTAAGAGGTAAGTCTACTCGGCGCGATATTTTCACTATTTTTTTTCAAGCTTCTATCAAAGTTATTATTAAAAAAAGATGTTGGGCTTAATAAACACACTCTTGGACTGCTAGATTTTTTTATATAATTTTAAACATTTTGTATACATAATAATTAATTATAGGTTAAGGTAACGCTTCAAAAAGTAGACAAGTGAGTTACGTTGTGCATATCCCTGGAACAAATCATATCAAATTAAAAAAAAAGTGGAATTAGATTCGGTATAACGGTGGGTTTGATTCGACCTACAATTATTAAATTTTACCTATAGCCAACAAAATGGCAGACTATTTTAAAAAGAATATTAAAAAAGTGTTTTATTTGTGGTTTTTGCTTTAAAAATTAGTAAAAATTAAAATTTTGAGAAGATTGCATGTCAAATCGAACTTATACATCTGACAGTTGTTACGTTGCAAAATTCAACGTAACAATATTATTTGTATATATACATAATTTTATGTATAAATACCTTTGAACCTTAAAATAAGGGGAGCAGTTGTAGCCCTACATTTTGTTTTTCTTTTGCTTAAAACTGTCTATTGTCTGGAGCGCAAGGGATAGTTTAAATTGTTTCCACTTTTGTTTACATTTTTGAAGGTTTTATTGATTTTATTTTCTCTCAGAGGTTAACGACCTGTTACTGATTGCCTTTTGTGTTTACCTAGATTAACGTGAATTTCTTTTTTATTGAGCTAAATTTTTATGCTTTTGTTTATTATTTTTGGAGGTTAATGTTTTGACGTTTGAAATAGATCAGAAGTTAGCAACGAACAACTGTTTATTTTTGCCAGTCTATGGCAACGAGCCAGCTGATGGATCGTGTGTAAGTTGGTAGAATTGTAGCAAGAAGGGGGTTGGTACCGCCAAGGTCAACCTGGACAGAAAACGCTGCTGGTGTGAAATAGTTTGGAGAAGCTCTCTCTCTCCTGCTGACCACCAAAGAGACAGCCCACGTGAAGGCAATGTTCTAAAAGTTAATTTTCAACCCTTTTCTTGGGTATTGTTAAACAAATGCCTAAGTAAATTTTCCGTTTGTTTGTGCTGATTTTAGTACGTTGTTTCGGAGTGAAATGTCACGTTATCCGTATATTTTTGGGAAATTTATGTCTTTTTAAAGAAGTATTATACCACGTGGAAACTTGTATGAAACCCTTTTTCTTCCTTAAAATTTTATGAGGGGCGATAGTGGCTCGTTAAGTTTGTGGAAAAAGGTAAGAATTTTACTATTTCACGCAGTTTTATCAAATAGCTACTGTGAATTTTTGATCTAACTTTGAAAACGTATTGTATTCGATTTGGGGGTTATGATAATTGCGTAGTTAATTTAAGGGGTTCTCTTTAAATGGATTATTTTTTTAAGGAGAGAACTTGGTCTAGAATTTTTATGCTAATTGGGTAATTTATGTAAGGGATATAATTTCTGTGTTTCGTAAAGTATCATACGTAACCATACATAAAGCTTAGACGAGTTGTTTTTTAGGGATTCTGTTCTTTTCTTTTCCCCTCCTGCTTTTTCCTCTTTTATTTCTTCGACTTGATTTTGTGGTCCGGTCCATGCTGATTGTGCCTAGTTCCAGTACGAGTTAATGGATTTAATCCCATGCCTTACGTTGGGGATTCAAGTGACAAACCCAAGTTGCCGACATTAGTTGCTGATGACTGACAGCTAGAATACCGTTTTTAAGGCACAACCACTTGCTTCCATAATAACAGGAAAATCACAGCTAAGTCCTAAGTTTTAAAAAAATTTGTATATTAATGATACTACATTGTCTTAAAAGAAAGTCGTGTCAATAGTCTAGCCTTAGATCTGAACTGAAACTTTTATCAAAAACACCTGTTAATCGTTGGAGTAGCTTGATGTTACTTAATACCTTATCTGTCTGACTTAACAGTCATTAACACATTATTTTCTCATTACCTTTACTAAAATCTAAGACTGGAATTTGGACATAAGTATAAACATGTACACTTTTAAAGCTTTAAAGGTTATCAGAAGAACATTTAGTATTATGGTATACCTTAGGGGTATTTAGTCACTTACTTATAGGACTGTTGTAGTAGGGATCAGATTGGTAGGAACAGTTGGTACTTGTGAGTTGTAATCATATACATGAGTACAAGTGTTGTATATCAATCTGTGGTAGGAGGTATAAGATGTATTGCTAATCATTTGGTAATAATCTTATACGGTTTTAATATAAATATTAAATTTGATAATTGATTAATTAAATAGATTTCCTGACATTGGTTTTGTTTAACCCTTGACTGGATATTTTTTTGTTTAAGCCTTAGAGCTCTCATATATTTTTGCTATAAATTCCATAACGTCATTCTGCTTTATTTTATTTTTTTTAATTTGTAAGTGCCTATGAAAATTTTTTTAATGCAACTTATGGCCTTACGTATATGTGGGTAACATACTAGAAGGTTTTCTGTAAAAGTTGTTATCTTACGGACTTTGTTATATATATGGTTTTATTGTTGACAGTGTATTAATTGTCCTGCTTTTGGTTTAGTAACATTAAATTTGTATATAAGTCAAATTTAGTTTAACATTGTCATATATATTTTTCAGTAATTTTAAAATACCTTATTTAATTTTGGTTTAAAAGGCGCATTCACCAAGTTGGTAGGAACTTGTTACAATTATTTTATTATTTTTTTGTAATAAAGAATGCACTCGCCTTTGTGTAGAGCCTCGTGCGACTGTAAGTATTTATTGTAAACCGTATTCTTCAGCCAATGTATAAGTTAACTATTTTTTTATTTCTGAGCTAGCCGAGCACTTTTATTTGATAAATATTTTGTCTTAAGAAATTTGCTGGTAATAAATTATTATTTTTTTTTGTCCAAGTGGGGCGTTATAAAATTTTCTCTAATTAATTTTCTGCCCAAGTGGGGCGTTACAAATTTCCTTTGTAAAGGAGTTATCTGGTTAAAATTTTATAAAAATAGGTTCAGTAGTCTCGTAGAATCGGTCGAAAAACATAGTTTCGAGATAAACGTGTTTAAAAATGTTTTCAATCGAAAAAGTGAAAACAAAATCTTACCAATATCTTATCCTTCTGCTCATTTTAGGATTTGACTTTTATCTGATTTATCCTTTCTAAGCTTTATTGTGCTTACTTTAGAAGCGTCTGATGATTGGCGGTTTGCTAAAGCTATGCGCGCTTTGTCGAGGTGTGTCGCGTGTGTCGCGTGCTTGGATAATAAAACGTAAGAGGCAAAAAGTACATTTAGAATGCTCAGATCATTCTACAATTTTCAGAGAAAGTCGTAAATGCATAAACTTTTAAAAAAATAGAAAAAAAAGATTTTTAAAAATGACCTAGTAGACTAATCCCTTAAAAGGTTGTCGCCAGAATATTGCTGGCTGCCTTTAAGTTGAGCACCTTGAAAAAGTTTTTGCCACGTTAAAGTATTTTTCAAATTTCCTTAAAGATTTATTGTAAGGTTACCTGGGTTAGAAAAAAATCACCATTCCGCTGATCTGACAGTCTTGTCTATAATAAATGCATATAAAAATTGGCTAAATTATAATAGAACAAACCTGTACTCTATCGATCGCTGGATTATTTACTCAAACCATAAATTTATAGTGGTAGAAAATGTAGGTTCTGACCAGTTAAGAAAAAAAATTAAATACCATCATCGATGATAAAAACTAGATATACTTAAATTTTTTTCTTTTTATGTTCATTGTTAAACAAATTAATTGATACATATTTAGTCATTTTATTTGTTTACTGTAACATCAATTTGCAAATCTAATTATTCGTATTAAATAAGCTGGTTAACTGGATACAAAACAACAAATAATGATTTATAAACTTATTATAGAATTAAATAATAGTATAAAATGAGCACAAAATCCGGTTTTAATAAATATTCAAAGTATAAACAAAAAGGTTTATAGTAATTTGTGAAACAAAGGAAATAATCATTTAATTTAGTTTGTGTGTGGGGGGTGTGCAAAGCGATATATTTTTACAAAGGCCTGCAAAAAATAAAATGCTTAGTGATGATATTTCGTTTACGTACTTAGGGCACTATATATGAATTATAATAGAACAAACCTGTATTCTATCGATCCCCTTATTATTTAGTCAAACAATTATTTAATATTGGTAAAAAACGTAGGTTTTGACCAGGTAAGGAAAAAAATAATACGGCATCACAGATACAAACGAAATATACTGAAAATTACATTTTTTCTAATAAATATATTTAATGCTGAACAAATTAAATTTCAAAAATATGTATTTGGTCATTTCGTTTGTTTACTCTAAAATTAATTTGCAAACTAATTATTTATTTACATATTAAATAAGCTGATTATTTTGATACAAATTAACATATAATAATAATGTAAAAACTTGTTTTGGGATTAAATAATAGTTTAACATGAGCAGAAAACGCGATTTTATTGAATATTCAAAATATAAACAAGAAGGTTTATGTTAATTATAAAATATAGAAAATAATAATTTAATTTAATTTGTGTGTGGGAGGGGGGTGTGCAAAGCAATATTTTTTTTACAAAGGCCTGCAAAAACCAAAATGCTTAGTGATGTGATGATATTTCTTTTACGTACTTAAGGTACAGTCCAAGCAAAAAAAACGGGTAACAAAAAAGATATTCTTTGTAACGCTCGTTTTAGGATTTGTGTTCAACGTTATATAATTTAAAATAAAAAAGGTTTGTAAAGTTATGCTGACCTTAGACAATTTTCCAAACAGATATTATATAGGTGTCAAAGAAAAATATTTACGTATAATATATTTTTTCTACGACTGTTTAATAATATGCTTATTATTAACCTATTTTGAATATATAATAACACTTATTACCTACCAGTGAGTAATGATCCATTAATCACGGGTTATTACTCACGGGTTCGATTACCTCTATATAGTAGCATCAAACGCACGTATGCACGTCTTTAAGAGTCAATAAGCACTGTCTTACATATCTTTCAAAAAGTCGACCTTTAATAATTGTCAATATCGAAAAAAATAAGAATTATTAACAAATTTCATTTATCTGAAGAAAAAAAAAGTTTATCTTTCACAATCCTTTGACTTTATCAGATAGTGTATAAAAATAATAGCGTGCTTTGCCTGGCAGAAAAATTGCTGGTTGACATCTGTTTTTACGGTACTATGACAACCAATGTTATTTACAACTGACGCCATATTTTGATTTATAGAATATATAAAAAGTTTTCGATCGTTTAATAAATACCTAGGAAAAGTCGCAGAAAAAGAATAGTATTCTACTCGCATGTAATAGCTATTACTCACTCTGATAAACTGTATTATCGTGAGTAATAGCTATAATTACATGCTCATTGAATAATATACTATTATTTCCTAACTAGATATACAACAGATAATAGCGAATAAAGGTTTAAGTATTTTGTCAAATTAGATGATCAGTAATAGTTTAATAAAACACCTTGTCTGGGCATTAATCTAATAAGTTGGTCTATATCCTTTTGGGGTACCACATTACACCCTACTTTTTTTAAATGCTGCCAGATTTTAAGGGGCTTGCTAAAAATTTACCAATCTAAGGTCTAGAATATATAGATTGTCCCATACATGCTTGATCACACAGATATCAAGAGAGATAGCTTCATAAAGTATATAGACCTGGAGCCGAGAGGGTTTTGCATGTATAAAGGCCCCACGCCGAAGCTTTGGGGGCTGATAGACAACGTTAATCCTAACTTTGACTTCCCGGTATGGCATCCCTAAAGTGTAGCTTTTAGAAGGGGTGAATTTTCAAAGTGTGTAAGTAATATCCATGCCCATGGATCATGGGCCCCACTTTTTTTATTGATTTATGTCGTCAAGAAGGTCGCCAAAGTCCGCGAACCCAATATGTCATACCAATATGGCTTCAGTTAAGGTCCGCCATACTGACCGAAAGGTGTAATTTTTCCACTGTAGACATGGACCATGAGCCCCACGCTGTTGTTTCATGATCTTTGTTAACAATGAACTGTAGAACAAAGAATTCAAAACGCCATACCTCTGGGGCGTCGCCAAGTGACCGCCATAATGGGGCAAACATGTCATTTAGCAATTAACGCCCTATTATGACGGTCACTTGGCGACACCCCAGAGGTATGACGTTTTGAATTCTTTGTTCTACAGTTCATTGTTAACAAAGATCACGAAACAACAACGTGGGGCCGTTCATGTCTACAGTGGAAAAATGACACCTTTCGGTCAGTAATGGCGGCTAAGTGACGCCATATTGGTATGGCTATGTTCGAACTGCGACCTCTGACGACATAAATAATAAAGTTGGGCCTATGATCCATCAACATGGATATTACTTACGTTGAAAATTCACCCTCCTAAAAGCTACCCTTTTGGGATGCCATACGGAAGTCAAGTTGGGAATAACGTTGCCTATCGCCCCCAAAGCCTCGGCGTGGGGCCTAGATACGCAAAATCCTCTCGGCTCAGGTCTATGTCGTATCCAAAAATACAGGTCCAAAATTTTGTGACTAACTGCTGACGTCAAAATTTAAGCTAACTTACTTAAAACTAATATTACTTTATTTAGCCGGTAGAGATATTTACAAACTGTGGAAAATTAAAATAGTTTTAATATATATTATATATATATATATATATATATATATATATATATATATATTATATATATATATATATATATATTATATATATATATATATATATATATATATATATATATATATATATATATATATATATATTCAATATATTTTTTGAATTTATGACGTTTAATTATCGACAATAAAAAAGTGGACACCAACGTAAGAGAAAATGTATATAGTGTACATAGAATATTTGTAAATTATTGAATAATTTTCGCTCGATGGGCAAGTCAAAATGACGATGATATATTAAATTAGAGGAAATTATCACTATACCAATAAAAAACATCATTTTATAGTGCGATTTCTAATTGATCACCAAAACAACTCCAGGAATATAAAATCTAACAAACCACAATAAAATATGCAAAAGTTTGTGCTCAAATTCTCTTTCATTGACGTTTAGATTAACAAAAATAAATCTAACAAGGGCAGGACGCTTCACGGCACCTTTTAGACAAGTTCGCCTCTATTATAGTCTGGTACGTGGTACCCGAACCACACCCAATGATACACAGTGTTCATCGGCAGTCACTCATCCAGTTACTGACTGTGCAGGCATTCTTTAACTGATCATTCCTGGCAGATGTTTTGACTTATCTTATTCGGACATATTTGAAACATTGTGAAAAAAATAATCCTTAATTTACCACAGTCTTCTTTATCCAGCTGCACTTTCACATGATCTTGAGGTAGCGTAGAATAATTAACACATCTATTTAGAACCATTTTTAGGCAATATTTGGGTCATAAGTGCAACGTGAGTTACCAAGTTAAATTAGAATAAAACGAAAAAGTTAATACTTTGTTAAGGGTGAGAAAACAAAACGACTTTACGTGTTAATGTGACTAATATTTAAAGTTGTAAATTTAAATAAGGTCTTACATTTAACAGAAATTTATTTACTTGTTGTGGATAATACTGCAAATCTAATCAATGTTCAGTTATAAATTTAAAAAGGTGACACAGTTTCCATTAAGGTAAAATTACAGATAACTTTGCAAAGTAGTAAAGTAGTAAAAAGCTCTATTAGAGGTAATTAGGTTTAGTTCCTTGCGGTATTCCAAAAGAATATTTTAAATATGTGCCTTTTTAAGTCTAAAATAACATTTTTTTTTGACACATTCCTGGAAAAATGTTTTAAAATGACAAGTTTATATACTTAAAAGCGGAATTTTAGATTTTTTTTTAAGTTATCTCTTTGTGATTAATTTTTCTGAATAATATAAAATTTAAAACTTAAAATGTCTTGAATAGATTTTGTTATCTAATGTAACAGAGAATATTATTAAATACAACAGGTAACTACCCAAAGTTCTACGCGGCCTCCTTTTAAATAAACGCATGGTGAGCTGAAATTGCATTGCACATACGGGTTTTTTACTGATCTTCTTGAAATGTACTCAAATAGCATTTTATTTTAAATAGAGATTCGTGGATCCCCTCAATTGATATATTCAACTGTTTAAAAAAATATCTAAATAGCATAATTCGCTGAGATGCAAAATTTCTAATATGATTTTTATACAAAAATAGTTAAATTAATTTTAATAATCTAAAAAAAGTGTAGTGAGCCAGTTATATTAATTCGTAACCGAAAACGAGATACATCAACTTTAGTAAGCGCGCGCTCTCGGCTCGCCGGCGCCGTAGGAGTTCTCCGCAGCTGCCGCTCGCTCGGCTAACTTTAAATGCGTTTTTCTTGAAATCACTTTTTTTCAACTGGCGGACAGTTAATTTGCGAATCTACTTGCTCGATTTAAATAAATTTACAAGCATTTTGTCTGTTTAGGCTTTCTCTACAAGAATCAACCACAATTTGAAAAAAAAAAAAAAAATTTAGCATAAAAAAATATCGGAAAAAGGTCGAATTTTTAACTTTTTTGTAAACGTCCTTTTTTGTCTTTTTGAATTTTTCAAAATTTTTAGTCGATTCTTGAGTAGGACGGCTTTCTTTTTAAAATCCATTTTGATTTTTTTGTTTCAAACTTGCCGTTCCGGAGATTAACTGTTCGCCATGGAGCAGTATTTTTTGAGGGGTCGATTTTGGCCCCCTCTATAAGGTGCGCATGGTTTGGAAAATTTAAAAAAAATATATTTTGTATTCTTCAAGAGTTGTTTAATTCTATAGAGCAAGTTTGATTACCTTACCCGATAAATAAAGTGTAGAGAAAAAAATATTAAAAATTAAGATAATATTATAAATACTAATTTTCATTATATTTAAATTTTTTTTACTAAACTGCATCGTAATAGGTAAATTAATGTTATACCAAACGTTTATTTATTTAAATGGAAATAACTTTCAGTTCCCACTTTGTGGTTTCCATAAAATTTATGAATATGATTTATGGTAAATATCATGGTTTTGGCCATAAAAGTTTTTGTGATTTTGTAATTTAATAATACCTCTCTTTACGTTTAAACCAAGGTTATTTAAATGTAGTGTTTTTAAATATAAAAACTGGGAAGTGGTATTTACCTAAAGCTACAATAGCTTTCTTATAAAATTTAATGCGTAGTATGTAAATTTAAATTTCCAGAAGATATAAAGTTTATATTCTCCTACCTTTAACTTCAATTTAAAGCCAGACCATTGAAACTTTATTAAAACAAAGAGCTTGTGTTTTCTTAACCTTTGAAATACACTGTAGTTAACTAGTCTTAATTAAATCGTACAATCGCAATGCTTTTAAAGTTGAAATGGTAAAGTGCAAATTCATTTTCTTTAACTTAAGCCTTTTTGTCTTAGACAACACAAAAGGTAAAAAACCCCAAACAGCGTTTGAGTACTATCATCTTGCACTTAGCATCTAGTATAAAAAATTAAGAGATACGCAAAGTATATGTAAAGAAATACCATTGCAATCACAAGACAAATATTTTCGTTTAAAATAGTACGTTTTTATTACCTGTAATTAGAATTACTAAGGGGATAAAATTAATGTTCAACAATATGTTCTGATAAACAGGATTTTTTTTTCAGTTTTTTGATCGTTACTTTCCGGATTCTAATGTCCTGCACATAATTAAATTAAAAAATGGATTAAACATTAGCTTCAACTGTATTATTTATCATTCGAGGCATGTTTTAAAATGCGATGTCATTTAAAAAGTATAATTTTGTAAAAGTTTTGTTAACAAACTTTAGAATACTAACAATGCAACTTTTAATTAAATTCTGTAAAAAGACACAGCGCGCAAAGATAACATGTTTAAACATTGCTTCTATCAAAAAAAATTCTCTGACTAAATGACAACCTTGTCAAACGTGATCAATAAATATATATATATATATATATATATATATATATATATATATATATATATATATATATATATATATATATATATATATGTATATATATATATATATATATATATATATATATATATATATATATATATATATATATATACGGTAGGATGAGAAAAATAATTTAGGTTCAACCTGTTAACCGAGGCATTATTATCGTTGTTGTCATATTAAATCTTGTGTATTGAAGAGTTCAACACTCACGTTATTCGTGTTATGGTTTCTTGGGGCATAAATTAAAGAGTACATCGGTGAAAATTCAGCATTACCGTCCACATTATTATTAAAGAGTAAATCTTGTGAGGTGAAGAGTTCAGCACTCACGTCCACATTATTTAAATTTTGATTGGTATTATTGGTAGGATTTGGCGTGCTATTTGTCCTGGCCGGTGTACTATAAATTAATTTATTTAATAGAGTTCTTGGATACGAGTTATCCAAAAATAATTGATGTATAATTTTGAGGTTTTTTGTTATGAACAGATTCATGTGAGATTTTCAAGACTCTTTCTTTCATTTATTTGACCAAGTTCACTTTTGTAGAGGTTTTGTGGTATGAGTTATAGTTCAGGAATCTACCTGAACTACATGTTTTGCGGTACCAGTCTATGATAATTCTATTATCTGTGGTACGAATGAATCTGGTGTCTAAGAAAGGCACCGACGAATTTTGATCTTCTTGTTCTATAGTGAACTGTATGTATGGGTCATAGCTTTTAAATTCTGATCTCTA